>JAHBCN010017895.1:17634-33065 GCA_019359885.1 Listronotus oregonensis
AAAAAATAATATGCTGTAGAGACCGAAATCATTATTGAATAAAAACAATTCTAATCATTTAACGCTATTGTTGCTTGAAAATAAAAGAATCATTTTTTATATTCCAAATAATTAAAATAGGATTAATACACGGGAAGAATGTATTATAATACAATTAATATTTATAACATTTAAAATGGATGAAAATAAACACACTAAAGATTTTAAAATTTTAATAAACAAAAAGAATTGGTAAAATAAGATGTAAATTGAAGTGCACTTTACAGAATAAAGAAAACCATTCAGCATCCGAAATAGATCTAGATTTTTAATAATAAATTTCGACTTTGTGACGTCACCGTTTTGCCCAGAAGGTAGATTTATTCTATTTATTTTTGTTAAATATTTAACTTTTAAAAACTAATTTGGATGTACACCTATTATTATATCCGTATTGTATATCATTTGATTAAATTAAGACTTTATACTACTTGTAAACAAAACAATAGGCAAAACAACCAACCACTACTATAAAAAGTGTTTATCTTTTAATGGGATTTAAAACCTGTTATCGTGTAAAACGAGAATTCAACAGACTAGAATTAATAAACAAAAAAATTGTTAGAATGTTCTATTTAAAATAAAGTGGAGTAATCGGATAAGACTTTTGTGTCTTAATTTTAATTCATTAAGGATAATTGAGTGATAGTGAGTGTTTATGTTTGACACATGTGTGTAACAGAGTGTCCTCTTTTTAAATAATAGGAATTTTGGTTAATAAGTGGTTATGTGATTTCTTGGTAAAAATTTGTTATAAAAGTTTATCCATTTCAGTTTTTATGTGGTAATAGCATAACATCTAATGTTCATATACATAACAGTTTTTAAAAAAGTAGCATATCATGCAATATTTACCTTTTAAAAGTGGTTATTCCCGCCAAGTTGAGGAGTGTCTCGGCACCTTCTTTGATTCTCCTTTCCTCGTCATTTTCAAAATCTATCTTACGACGTGCCATGCTTTTCCGACATCTGAAACAAGAAAAAATAATATAATAATAGACTTATCTGTTATAATTAGATCAAAAAAAAAAACTTCAAGTGGGAATATTTCAATTCTTTGCTTATTAAAGAACTCTTTTATCTCAGATAGATTTATGTATCGTCAATTTAGGACATCCTGTATACAGTCTAGGAAAGCCTAAAGACTCAGTTCTAACATGTTCTGGGTACCTAAAGTAATAGAAGCCCTAAAGAAATGGATGTTTAGATATGACCAAAAGAGCTGTGTAGAGGGCAAGTTCCAGAGTCAACATAATTTTTGTAATGCAATAACGGCCAAGGCTTAAAATTCGTAGATTCTCTAAATTGATTGCACATCTGCACATATCATTCTTGGCAAAGAAATAGTCATCAAGTCTGTTTGATATCAATACAACAATAATCTACCTCAATCCAAAAGCCGCAAACTCAAATTTATTTTGCTTTGTTCCAAAGTCGCTTAAGATATGGCATATTGCGGTGGGGATAGTCAACATCGAATTATTTGGACATTATTTTCCTACTGCAAAAACGAGCTATGCGCATTTTAAATAGAACCAAGGACCAACAAACACACTGCGAACCTATTTTTAAAAAACTAAATATAACTGTATTTGATCTGTGTATTCTGGAAAGTATTTGTTTTACACACAGCAGTGTTGATACAACCACAAAGAGACGAGACATCCATTTCTTTGAAACACGCCAGAGAAATATTCTTAAAACTCCCTTTGCCAGTTTTCATTAACACAGAATACTATACGTCATAAAGGAAAAATGTTTTACAACAAACAACCTACGACACCAACAAGAATAATTATTGGAGGACAGAGGGAATTTAAAAGGAAACTAAGAAATTACCTAGGACGATGCGGCCATTACAACTATGAGAAGTTCCTAAGCAAAACTATTGTACCTAACGATTTTATAATGTAGTTTGTCTTGAGTGTGTTGCAGCATTGGATGTACATTTAATTTGTGTTTTACATTTTTAAATTATTGTATATAGATTTTTAGCTTTAAGTATCATATTGTTATAGCAGAGCATTATCACAAACCCAATATTTGAGATGAGCAGTGATACAATGCCAAAACGGATAAATACACACAGACCATACAAAACCCAGCTTACCTGGGGCGGTAGTGAGCGATCTCCTGGTCAGTCTCGGAATTTGGTTTGGTATACTGATGGATCCAAGACTGACAATGGAGCCGGCGCAGGAATACATGGTATGACCCCCAGGTTTAATGCTTATGCTTCCCTGGGGAAATATGCCACTATTTTCCAGGCGGAAATATATGCCATTGAACTTTGTCTGCGAGAACTTGAGGAGGAGATATAAGGGCAGGGACATTACTATCTTCTCTGATAGTCAAGCGGCCATAAAAGCTTTGGCATCCCAACAAGTCAACTCAAGGTTGGTTTGGAACTGTCTGCAATGCCTCCTAAACCTGGCTAACCACAACAAAGTTACACTTTCCTGGGTGCCAGGACACAGGGGAATACAGGGCAATGAAAATGCAGACTCCCTGGCCAGGCGAGGCTCCGCAGCAATGTTTGTGGGTCCTGAACCTGTTTTTGAATACCAAAAGCCTCGGTCGTGGCTACATGACTCGGTGGATTCAAACACAACATCAGTCATACTGGAACCACATTCCAAGGCAACATCACAGTAAATCAATGTTGGACTCACCATCGAAAGCATTGACAAGTGAATTACTAAAACTAAATAGGAATCAGATTAGAATAGTGACAGGTTTAATAACCGGACACTGCACTCTAAGAAAACATATGCACACTATGGGCATCTATAGAGAAGAACCCATTTGCAGACTATGTGACGAAGAGGAAGAGACAGCCTCTCACATCATATATGAGTGCCCTGCACTTACATACTGGAGAACAAATCAAAACCTCATGGTGGACACTAACCACCAGGAGGCTGGAGACCAGAAAAGAACAGTAAAGGGCTACTAACACCTGTCCAAGGTGTCAAACCTTTTTAACTGAAACAAATACACAAGAGATACAACAAGCCCTGTAGGCTGCAGTGTCGAGGCGGACAAAACCTCAACTTGTGTATTTATTTTATCAATCAATCATATTGTTATACAGCATAATCTGCTTTTTGATACATTGAAATTTAATTGAATTGAACCAGATTGACTAATTTAGTTCCTTTATTAGTTACTTAATTATCTTAAAAACCAGCAATAATTGACGTATAGTGTATTTGATATAGAATTGAATGTAGACTCAAAATTTGGCAAAATTCAGGGAGTTTTATTTAAAAAACCGTACTTAACAATAAACACTCGGTTTCTGAGACACCATGTATATTTACCAATATTGTTAATAAAATTAGTGTTACCAAATACATTTTTTTCTGTATCATGTACAGGGGCAGAGATATTTAGTGTATAAAGTTGGGACACCCTGTATTTCTGGGCAAGATATCCCAAAAATTTTTGGATTGATTTTGCTCAAATTTTTACCACATATACTAAAATTATTAATAAATAAATTGTTTATTAACGTATGAAGCTCGTTTTTTGCAATATAATCACTTTTTGTATAAACTAAAATTAATATATTTTTTTATATTTTAGTGCTTTAACTACGACATATATATCTTATAGCCATATTTTTTTTCTAAATGTTGCAGGGCTACTGGAAGAGACGTCTGTTTACCCAGAAATTTTTCGACACGTTTTTTGCTTTTGCTCGGATCGACGCCATTTTGTTTTTACAAAATAAAATAAAAAATACTTAAATATATGTAGTTTAAGGCTATGGTATTTAAAATGTACCTAATATACAATATCTTTGAAATAACATATATCAAGTTATCACTTTTTTTTCATATTACATGGATTGCCCCCCTTAGCAGCAGTGGATTAAAGCTGTTTAAACTTCATTTATTGATAATAAGTAAGTCTTGCATTGAGCTAAAAATTTAAATTGTGTACGTAACGAAATTTGTAAATATATATATTACAAATAAAAAAGATATATTATTACATTTAAAATCATCCAAATGGCTTCTTATTCCAAATGATAAAGGACGGAATATCTAACCTTCCCAGAATTTCTTCTGTAACAAAAAAATCAACACAACACGACACTGACACAAGATTATATCAAACACGAGAAGTACTTACCTGAACTTTACAATCCTTAAGTCACTGCTTTGTAAAAATTTAATTATTTTAATGCAATAATATTTTAATTGGAAAATAAAATAGTTTTTCTCCATAGTAAATAACATTACTTGGGTATATTTTTTTGTCTTTAGAGAGTCCTAGCATGTAAAACTAGAAAAATCCATTCTAGTTACTTACTTATCCTCGTCACTTTCGAAAGCTTCGTCTTCGTTATCACCACTGTCAGCAGCACTATATGTATGGTCTTGACTTGGAGAAGTCGTAATAACCTTTAAAAAAGTAAACCCACAATTAAACCACAATACCAAAGATGAGACCTTTAAAAACAATAATATATTTACCAATAAAACGATAAACATGGTTAAAAGTTTGTTACTATCCTGTTTGTTTACATAATAACCCAACAGCCAACCCTTTTGTAAACAAGTGCATTTTTTATTTTGTTAAAAAAAAATTCTGGATAGCAGTGATCGGCAGTATCGATTTTTTGGTTAACGATTTTGATAGTATTACTATTTTCTTTTTTTGAAAACTTAGTAATTAGCCAAAAAATATTAATAATTTTTAAAAAAATTAGTAATTAGCTAAAAAAAATACTATTTTTTTTTAATTAGTAATTAGCGAAAAAATATTCCTATATTTTTTTTTAATAAGATATTAGCGAAAAAATTTTACAATTTTTTTTTAAATTAGTAATTAGCGAAAATATATTACTAATTTTTTTGAAAAATTAGTAATTAGCCGAAAATATTACTATTTTTTTTTTGCAAAATGACAAATATTATTAGTTTGGTTGATTTCCCGACAAAATAAAATCCATTTCAATCTGTAAATTCATTATGTCTACAAGAAATGGTAAACTGTTCTACCTTACGTGCCTTCATTTTGCCCTTTCTACCTTAACTTATTATAGCAATTAGAATCAGTGGTGGCAGTACCGATTTTTTCGTTAACGATTTTGATAATATTACTAATTTTTTTGAAAAAATAGTAATTACCAAAAAAATAGTATAAATTTTTTGAAAAAATTTGTAACATATTTTTGCTAATTACAATTTAAAAAAAATAATAAAAATATTTTTTCGCTAATTGCTATTTTATAAAAATTATTAATGATTTTTCGCTAATTCCTAATTTTTTCAAAAAATTAGTAATAAAATAGAATAGAATAGAATATAACTTTATTTCAGATTCTGTCTACATAATACATATTTACATAAGTATCACAGGAACACAAAATGAAATGACGTCACAGGTATTTACATAACTAAGTTAATACAATTACATGTTAAAATAATCCTCTAAAGTATAGGGTTCCAGATTTAGTAATAAATATCTTGTTTTCTTTTTAAATTGTTTAAAAGTTTGGATGTTTTTAATTTTCTGTGGTAGTTTATTAAAAATTCTTATACACATGAATGGGGTAGTTGATATCTACAGTTCTAGTAGTATACATCGTATAAGTGTTATTAACACGGAACGAATCCTTGTTTTTAAATAAATACAACAAACATTCGTGCAGGTACAATCCATACATAGTTAAAAGCCCTTTTGCTTTAAAAATTCCTCTAGAAGTTGTCCTAAATTTCATTTTTAAAATTATTCTTAACACTCTTTAGACTCTTAGATCCATTTCCCCAAAAAATAATTCCATATCTAAGTAAAGATTCAAAGTTGGCAAAGTACATGATTTTGAGAACACTTTCATTGAGATAGTTACTTGTTACTCGGATTGCATAACAGGTTTGGTTTAATTTTTTTGATAGCATTTTAATGTGTGGTGACCATTTCAAGAACTCGTCGATCACAATACCTAAAAACTTTGTTTGACTACTGTTTTAATGTCATTGTTATTAATAAACATATGAGAGGGGTTTTCTTTATTTGTTATGTTTGTGCTAAACGTTATAATGTTTGTTTTTTTCTCATTCATGACTAGTTTATTTACTTCAAACCATTGTTTTGCCTTCAAAAATAATTTATTGGTGTTTTCGACCAGTTCTTGAACATCTTTTTTCCCTATAAGTAAATTTGTGTCATCTGCAAAGCTTGTTATTGCATAATCGTGGTGATCAATAATTGAATTAAGATCATTAATATAAATTAAAAATAAAATTGGGCCTATAATGCTACCTTGCAGTATGCCCACAACGTTAGCTGCCAAATTTGATTTTAAATAATCACTACCCTTATTTATCAGAACTCGTTGAAACCGATTAGTTAGATATGATTCTATCCATTTAAGAGCATATACATAATACATTTTCGTTAATTACTAATTTTTCAAAAAAATTGGGTAATGAAAATATTTTTTTTGCCGATCACTGCTGGATAATTAAGGAACTATTTAAGCCGTTAAAAAATTATCTAAAATGGCTGATTTATTAATTTAGCATAAAGGTACAGGGTCACCGCACGAGGTCTGAACTATATTTGTAGCTTTCCTCATATTAAAAAAAAGATAATCATGTCGTGTATTTTTTCCGGCAGAATCCTGAAGAACACTTAAGAAAATGATCTGAATTAAAACAAAAACTATATGACATAAAATTAACATTTTTATATGTTATAGGTTTTAATAAAAGGAATTTTATAATCATTTTTTTTTTAACAGAATTAATTTAATTCTTACGAGAAATTCGCAATTTAAATAACTGTTTTCTAGTTTAAATTAGAAAATAAATAAAAAGTAACAATAACTACCTGAAACTCCAAAGCACGAAAAGGCAATATTCTGTCAAAGCATTCTGTTTGTTACCACATATTTAAATTAATTCTGTCGTTGTTAAAAATAAATATGAAAGCCTTTTTTATTAAAATGTATCAAATAAAATAAGAGACATCCATAATCAACCAATAAAAAAGTACATTAAAAAAATGTTAATTTGGTCATACATTTTCCCCTTTTCTTTTAAATTATTTAGTAAGGTACCCCAGATAACCTGCTATTGAGTTTGGTTAATAAAAAGGGGAAAAAGTTTTTTTTAGACCCTTTTTTTTTTTTAATATATCCTATTTATTAAAATATAACAATTAAAACAAAAAATATTTTTACCTGCATATCTTGGTTAACATTAATCCTGGTCGCGTGTTTAAGGCTAAGCATTACCGCTGCCGCATCCACTGCGTCCAAGGATTCTTCCTAAAATAAAAGTTAATACTATTTTGAGGAGATATAAATAAATAAATAAATAAATAAATAAACAAATAAATAAAAAATAAATATATATATATATATATATATATATATATATAAATATATATATATATATATATATATATATATATATATATATATATATATATATATATTTATATATATATATTATATATATATATATTTTATATTTATATATATATATATATATATATATATATATAATATATATATATATTATATATATATATATATATATATATATATATATATATATATATATATATATATATATATATATATATATATATATATATATATATATATATATATATAATTATATATATATATATATATATATATATAATATATATATATATATATATATATATATATATATATATATATATATATATATATTATATATATATATATATATATATATTACAGGGTGAAAAATATGATGCTCATATTTTAATGGGCGACAGGGAGCTCAAAAAAGCGAAAAGTTTATATGCAATAGAAAACTTGACTTTTTTTTTCTAAACGATGTTAAAGTCATGCACTTTGAAAGCAGTTATTTCTGTAAACCGAACAATTAAATTTTTGTCTTAATCGCTTATCAGTAGATTCATTTGATAATAAAATAAACTTAATTTTAAATGTTTTAGTCTAAAAAAAAAAAAAAAATAATGTTTTTTTTAAAAATTGTTCCCCCTTTAAAAAAATTTAAAAAAAAAAATTTGGGAACAGAGGATCCCTTTTTGGGGGAAATCAGTCGCAAAGAACCCCCATCCCCCGATATTTTTGTTTGTTTTTGAATCGAGAAAAAAATGCCGGTATTTTTTTAAAATTTAAGAAAAACGTATTGCAAGTGTACCACTAAAGACTGATGAAAAGGGGAAAGTGTGCGACCGAGAAATCTTATTCTTTAAGCAAAAAAAAAAAGTGTTGTTTTAAAGCATAATTAGTTGTTTTTTAAAAAGGATATTGCTTATTTTTTATGGTGAGCAATTATTTTTTAATTACAAAAAAAAACCAAACAATTATTGATTTTTTTTTTATTTAAAATTTTAAAAATTAAAATAAAGTGCGGGGAAAAAATTTTTTTTTATTTGTATGTAAATGAATGAACATCCCCTTTAAAAAAAAAAGGAAACAGTACAAAAAAAAACACAACAACGTTCAAGTGGAGACCCGCCGCTTCGACGAAACGAAAGCGGTGTTCCCCTTTTTTTTAAAAATTGGGAAAAAGGGGATTTTCAAAAAAAATTAACTTTTGACTTTATGTTTTTTGGGTTTTTGACTTATTTTGAGCCCCTTATCGCCCATTAAAATCATGAGCATCATACTTTTTACACCCTGTATATATATATATATATATATATATATATATATATATATATATATATATATATATATATATATATATATATATATATTTTTATATATATATATATATAAAAAAAATATATATAAAAAGGCGTCGCGGGTCTAAATACGGGGGATTACGAAAGGGGGAAAACGGAAAGCCTTCAGGAATGCGAAACCATAGGCGTTATAAATATCTTAAATCTTAAAATATCAGATTTTTTAGTAGTAATAAGCAATTAAAACACCGTTATGGAAGAACACTGCAATAAAATATTTTTTTTAAAAAAACCCCAAATTTTACAACCCAAAGCAAAAAATAAAACAAAAAAAAACAGTCATAAAAATTTTACACGTCATCGAACCCCCCTGACATAGGAGTCGGCCCTTTGGGAACTTTTTTGGCCCTCACCAGAAAAGGGGTTCGTTCTTTTCCCCCCCTTTCCTGGGGGTTTTGAAAGGGGTTTTTTGTGTTCCAACCAGAGAGTTTTAAAAAGTTACATAAATTTTGATTCCCTGTTTAAAAATTTATACAGGGTGCCACAGTTTTGAGTGCATGCATGGGGATCTCAAAAACCAAATTTGGATGGGAAATTAAGCAAAGTTGCGCCTTTAGGTGCCTAGCAAATCCTATTAGAAAGTTGTAAAATTCCGAGTACTTCCGGGGATATCGGGGAAAAAAACCGGAAAATTTTCCGATTTCGTTTTTTTTTTTTCTGCGTTTTTTAAAGAGATAGGGGAAAAAAAAAAGACACTTTCTTAGGGCCCCCTTTTTAAGCTCTACAAAACAGTGTTAAGAGATTTTTCTACAACTTTTTGTTTTAGCTAAACCATCATCAACTTTTTTTTAAATACGGTGCTCAATTGTTTATTCTTTTTTAAACAGTTATAATTCCAATTACAATGATGTATAACACTTAATATTTTTCGTTAAATAAACATTTTTTTTCCAAAAAAGGCAAGGAGTTAGAAAAGGGGAAAGCATATCATTTCTTATAGGGGCGTTCCATTTTTTTTAATAAATATTAAGTGTTATACTTTTTTGTATTTTGGGGTAAAAAGGGGGGTTAAAAAAAAAATTTAAAATTTAAAAAACCCCGGTCCGTATTTAAAAAAATAAAGTTGATGAGGGTTTTAAACAAAGGGAAACATCGTGGAAAAACTTTTAACCCTTGTTTTGTAGAGTTTTAAAAAGTGGCCATGAGAAAGTGTTTTTTTTGTTCTTCCATATCTTTTTTTAAATAACGAAAGGGAAAAAAAATTAAAAAAAGAAATTAGAAAATTTTTGGTTTTTTCCCAACTGGGGGAATTTTACAATTTCTAATAGGCATGTTGTTAGGCACCAAATGCGCCCCTTTTCCATAATTTAACCGCCCCTTTTATCTCTTGGGGTTTCCCCCAGATCCCCCCAGACTCGAATTTTTGGGCCCCCGTATAGTTCTTGATATACTTTATTCCAATTTAAAATATTAGGTTTTTAACCAACTTTTTTTTTTTTTTGGGTTTTTTAAAAAAAAAACCCAGGGGGTTTTAAATGTTTAAATGCGTTTTTTTTTATGAGAAATCCATGACTTGGGTATTCCAAAAGTTTCTTTAACGTGAAAACCCTTTTAAAAAAAATTTATTAAATTTTTTTTAATTTTAAAATTTTTTAAAAAAAATTAAAAGGGGGCTTTATTCTATATTAAAATTACATTATTAGAACAAAGATGCCTAATTTTAATAAGTACATAATGATAGTGTAGTTTATTTAAAAAATAATTTTTGTAGATATTTCATCAAACTTTGCCCCGTTTAGAACTATATCAGATCTCATCAGACAAGCTAGTCGAAGATGAATATCTAAAAAAAAAACCTAGTATTAGTAAACAAGTCAGTGACACTGTAGGCTAAGAGGAGTATGTTTTCCCCCCGGGTCAGAGATAGCGTAAACATCTGGTACCCGTTCATTTTTAAGTACATAATTATATTTACATACCCCTTTTTTTAAACCCCATATAAAACTTGTTAATATGCGTAATTTCCATTCTAAAATTTGGCAACTAGGACAAGACGGGGGAAAAACCCCGGATTTTAGAGCCCAGAAACCGGGCATGTCAACAGGTTTTTTTTTTTTTAAAATTTAAAAAAAAAAATTGAAAATGTCATAAATCACTTTTTTACTTTTTCTCAGACCTTAAAATTAAATTTAGTCATCTAACAAAACAGAATCTTATTACAGTTTTTATTCTTTTAAAAAAAAAAACAAATTATTGATATACCCCTGTTATAAAAAAAACCCTTTTTAAAATATTAAACCTAACAAAAAAAAATTTTAAAATTTTAACGCGGCGTGCGGGCGGTGGTGTGTTTTGGGGGGGCCCAAAAATTTTAAAATTTTTTTTAAACCCCGGGGGACAAAGGGCCCGGTCGGACGCACCTGGGTGCCCCCTAAATTAGGGGGGAAACCGGGGGCCCGGACGGATGGCGCCCTAAAAATACGTCCTATAATGCCAAAATCAAAGTCGTCAATTCAATCAACAATAATCGGCCGGTTTTTTTTCGCGACACTGGTTATTGGGGGGTTTGGGGGGGTGTCAAAAAATTAAAATATGAATACTTTTTCCCGGGGTGTCAGTTAAAAAGAGATGCAAGAGTTTTTCAAAGAAGGGGAAAATTCTTTTTAAAACCCCCTTTCCCTATTTCTTTGTTTAAAAAATATTATCATTTAACAGATGCCAAAAATTTTAAAAAAATATAATTAATAATATATTAATTAAATAACAAAAATTAACTTAAAATTATTTTAAATAATATTATTTTTAAAACTTAAACAAGTTTTATTAAAAAAAGGAGTTACAGCAGCTACAGGTAATAATTTATATTAAACCATGAAATTTAATAAATGAATTTGACAACCTTCATTATATTTTGTCTGCATTCCTAAATAAAGTAAGAGAACCAGCAGAAAGTATATATATATATATTATAAATATTTTAATAATAAATACCGCTGAGTTAAGGGGCGGCGGAGGGTTGAAATTTTCAAAAGAAGAAAATGCAACTGAGTATGCCTACTTTATTTTAATTAATAATTTATTGGAATTATTTGATCTATGGTATAAATTTTAATAAATGCATATTTTTCTTACCGGTTCACTTTTAACCACATTTCCATTATCACTCATCCCTGTAGCAGCCAATTTCTTGCTCAAAAACGGAAACAGTTCCGGATTGGGCAAGTTCGAGCTTCTATATGACATGCTAGGTCGTTCTTCTTTTATGGAAGACTTGGCTGGTGTCGGAGAAAGGTAAGTCGATGGGTCAATGGTTGAACACGGATGAAAGGGCGACCGATTTAGGGCCTGAATTAAATTGGGCTTATATTGTGGGTCGACTGTCCAAAGGGAACCTTTTCCCAAGTTCTGAAAAAAATATACTGCCGATTATAAATATACTTAAGAATGTTTATTCGTTTTTTGCGATTTTTAACAAGTTATTTTTTTAGTTTGTTCAGGATGATTTAACATGTAATAGAAAACCAATGGGCATTTCTGAAAATGAACTGTATGCGGGTCACTTTGTATATTTATATAATTTTATTTCACAATGTGTGCTAGCTAGCTATTTAATAAAAATTAAGGTAGTTCATTCGCGACAGTCGTAGACAAAAGTATCACCTTATAGTAAGTAAAGCGCGGAACGTCCACAAGTCAAATCGAGATTGGGATGAACATCTTTTATCTGCGTCTCTTCCATGCCATTCGGGCCAAACTCCATCTCTCTCTAATAAAAATTAATTGTTGAACGGGCCGGGATTCCCTTTACTAGTACCGATCATTATATTTTTGTCTATTTTAGTTTAATTCGTCATGCAGTATTTTGAATGGACCATAAATTTAGCGCTGTTTCAAATAAGATCAAATACGCTTTACCAGAGCCGTATCTGAGGGGGGTTTTAGGGTTCAAAACCCCCCCCTCCGAAAATACCGAAAATCTTATAACGTAAAATAAAATAAAAACGACTGGTAACTATATTTTTTTTAACGATTTTCTGAACAATATATATTTTACTTAGTCACGGTCAACAATACAAAAAAAAAAGTATCCGAATCACTTTATTGGTCAAAAAGAGAAATTTCTAAACTGCAAAACACTTTTTCCACATTAAAAATCAACCTACACTTTTTCTACATTAAAAATCAACCTACAATGGCTTGGAATCGTAAAAAATCCGTCAAGATCTGCAGGTAACGTTTTAGGTGCGTCTATATTCAGGATCAAGCTTGATATTTAACAACCGTGCAACGCTGCAGAGTCTTGCTTATGAATTAGAATATAATTAATAATATTGATCAAAAATTGTATCAAACAACAAAATCTATTGCAAATTATATAAAAATGTAAATTAAATTAAAACAAGTAAAAGACATAGAAACTTCTTCAAAAGCTTTGCAGTTTTTTCGAGCTATTATGACCAGTGAGTTTATCATCAGTTTGTTAACAGCGTCCACTTTATTTGCTTTTACTCTACCGTTATGCAGAATTCCATAGACTGTAGATTTTAATCTCTTTAGAGCTGTTGAGCATGTGAATACTGTTATTTGTAAGGTCAGGACTATCAGACTGAATATAGATCAAGAATTTAAAAATATTTTTTAAAAATCTGAAGCTATTATAGAGTCTGTAGTCTGTATGATGAAGAATGCATAAGAATATTTAGAATAGTTTTACGAAAGCAGAATTGTTCAAATGTCTTGGTAGCTACTGCAGAAGAATATTTTCAAATCACAATTGCAATTCCTTTTTTTGATTACTTTATCGAAGAGCTATCTGCAAGATTTGTAAATCACAAAAAATCACTTTCATCGTTATATTGTCTAGTGCCAAATATGTGCAAAGCACACACAGTAAAATAGATGACTTTTATTATATGAAATTTTGGAAATAGCTACGTTATCTGAATTACAGTTAAAAAAAATAGATTGATTCAGAGAAGCCCAAAATGCTCTTTACATTATCAGCATCTTTGTTTCCTAATATTCATACTTTGTTGCAAATTCTGACCACATTACTTGTATCTACAGCCTCCTCGGAACGACCATATTTATCGCTAAGACGTTTAAAAGACTATTTGCGAAATTCAACTGGTCAAGAGCGGCTAACAGGACTTGCTCTTTTAAGCGTACATAGAATTCCTAATTTATCAAATCCCACTGGCCTAACCCCCCCAAAATTTTTGGTCCAGATACGGCCCTGCGCTTTACCAAAAGTTAGAGGTTCGCTCTCAATACTTAAAAAAAAAAATTTTTGTAGGAGACTGTACACAACATGTAAATAATATATTTTTAACAAAAGGATCAAAAAAATTCAGGTTTCTTTTTTTAATTTTCTAATACTGTGATTTATATTGCATTAGTTCCTAGAAAATATCTTAGGAACTGTTTTCCAGATATTCCGAAATGAATGCACGGCTTTCATACATGACAGATATCGACAATGTTAGTTATGCACAATTTGATTGTTAATATCTCGTTTCTCAGATTATAAAAAAATCGTTTTTTATTAATTAGATAAAAGACACTTTTACTAACCCTATATTTCAATTTCATTTAATTCTTAAGAAAAGCCGTTTTACGAATGAACTACCTTAAAATACCTTAAATAAGTATAATTATTAAAAAAGAGAATAACATAGCATAGCATTTAAAACTTTAACGCCAAATTTATCACTATGTGATTTCTATCTCCCTGGAGCACTAAAGAAGACACTGTATAGATAAACATGGTGTTGTGGGGTTTTTGCATGAGTGACTTCATGTCCAAGAAAAAACTTTCTATAAAAGTGACATTATGAAACTCTACAATGATGGCAAAGATGCAAGACAAATTATTTAAACAAATTAGAAAAACAAAATGTTAACTTACTTTGGTACTTACCGGAGCCTTTTCAACCTTTTGGAAGCACTTATTCAGAGACAAGTTGTGCCTGACACTGTTTTTCCATCCCGTTGGAGCATTTTTAAAGTACGGAAAATGATCCAATATCCAGGCATAAATTTCCTTGACCGGCAAGGCCTTTTGCTTAGAATCCTCTATCGCCATAAAAATTAAACATGAAAAGGAATATGGAGGTTTACTATTCACGTGAATTAAGGGATCATATGGTATGTTGCTGTTACGGGCATTTGAGTTGGTATTATTCTGTAAACAAAACAAAAATATTAAAATTCAGTGGAATAACATACCTATTTTTGTGACTATAATGTTTTAATACCATCCGATATTTTTTAAATACATGGTTAATAAAAAAATAAACCAAAAATATGACAATACATAAATTAAAGGTAATTCATAACTGTGGAAACTTTTATAAAATAGACAAACCATAAAGGAAAATATAAGCCTGTACCTACCTACAAACAATTCTTCCTTATATATTTTTTAAATGTGTTGTTTATGCAGTTTTAAGTTTTTTAAGTCAGTAATCAAATGAAAGTCTTCGCAAAGCCTCTGATTACCTGATTTCCATTCACATGACCTCTTGGTGTCGGCGTTACAGCACTGTATGTGGAAGACTCAGGAGTACCTATGGAGGAATCATCACGTAGTCGCTCGTTGGTGATTGGTCAGGGGAAAAATTGAAACACTGTTTTTCACTGGAGTTGAATTGGTGCTGCTAAGAGGAGAATTGATGTTCATACCTTAAAAATAAAAATAAAATTATAGATTAAGACAAAAA
>JAHBCN010017896.1:0-17708 GCA_019359885.1 Listronotus oregonensis
GTATAATATCTACACACATCCGAAATAAAAATAATTAAGTCAGGAGCCCGTTGGCTTCGGCGGCACGGCGACGACAATCAAAATATCACATTTCGGCGGCGGCATCGAAGTTGTTTGTGTGTATTATGCACCGTGCCACTGGCGCCAACCCGCACCTAATCGCACCCCTACGATGATGAATTTACTTCTTTTCCCATTTATATAAACAGAATAGGGATCTTCTTAAATATGCATTTCTACACATAGTTTTAAAAGTTTTGGTATGTATAGAAAAATACTTTATGGGATCATTTTCAATGGAAACTAGTAAACGTGATATTAGCAGTGTTAATTTATCATTAATTTTGATAGGTCATCAATTTTTGATTATGTTTATTCATAAAAAATAAATAAAAGAACAAATCTAGATAAATTAAAAGGAACATTTATTCTGGAAACAAGATCTTTAATTCTAAAAAAAAAATAATATTCGGAATTTCCCCATCTTGCCCTGATGCAGCTAACTAAACGTGATGGGACACTCCTAATAAGATTGTTAAAATTTTTGGCAGGTACTCTGTCTCATTCTTGAATTGCCACTTGTACCAGCTCATCCAGGGCGTTGTATGTTCCAAGCATGTTCAATAGGACTTTGGTCGGGAGTATTTGGTAGCCAATGCATCTATCTATCTATCTATCTATCCATCTATCTATCTATCTATCTATCGTGGCATATCGTGCATTTCTTGATATAGAGGGTGCGTTTGATAACACCTCATTCGAATCCATACAAAGAGCAGCAGAATCAAGGGACATTGAACCCTCAACGATTAAATGGATTAAAGCCATGCTAAGAAGCCGCAAAATCAGCTCTGCTATGGGGGACGCGACTGCAATGGTCAGAGCGGTAAAGGGTTGTCCACAGGGTGGAGTACTATCGCCCCTGCTCTGGTCCCTAGTGGTTGATCGGCTTCTGGCGGAGCTGTCAGCAAGAGGCTTCGATGTACAAGGCTACGCAGACGACCTCGTAATCACCATCAAGGGCAGGCATGATGGCATATTATCTGCTCGCATGCAAGCGGCCCTAAACTTGGTTGAGAACTGGTGTTCAACGGAAGGGCTAAATGTCAATCCAAATAAAACAATTATAATACCGTTTACAAAAAGGAGGAAAACAAGGTTTATAGCTCCTATGTTAAACAGCATTACGATCAAACTTTCTAAAGAAGTAAAATATCTGGGAATTGTCCTTGACCAGAAACTCAATTGGAACTCGCAAATAAAAAGGACTATCGCAAAAGCATCAACGGCACTATGGGCGTGCCGCAGACTATGTGGTAAAACATGGGGTCTAAAACCCAAAATGATCTACTGGTCATACATTACAGTTGTAATACCTATAGTTACTTATGCCTCACTGGTCTGGTGGCCAAAAACAGAGGAAAAAACTACACAAGGAAAGTTTCTGAAACTGCAGAGACTTGCCTGTCTGGGAGTTACTGGAGCAATGAAATCTTAATTTTGATATTGCGCTTCTGAATGTGCCAAAAAAGGCCTTCGAGGCGCAACCATATATATTTTATCGGACAGCCAGGCTGCTTTGAAGGCATTGACTTCATGCTCTTTTAACTCAAAGCTGGCCTGGGAATGCCGACAATCACTAAACCAACTGGCCAAACACAACAGAGTTACTCTGGAGTGGGTACCAGGACATGAAGGAGTGGAGGACAATGAAATTGCCGATCAACTCGCCAAGGAAGGAGCACAGAGACCATTCTATGGACCTGAGCCTTTCTGTGGCACCACTAGAGGCCACCTCTACGAGGAACTCAGGACATGGGAAAAAAGTCAAAAGAGACTTACTGGAACAACATCCCAGAAAAAAGGCAGGCGAAAAGATTTATTTCGCATTCACCTAAGTACACAAAGAAGCTACTGGAACTTCAAAAAAATGAACTTAAACTGGTTACCGACTTCCTAACAGGACATGGCCCTTGGAGGTATCACCTCAAAAAAATGGGAAAGACTGAGGATGAACAATGCCGGTTTTGTCACGAGGCAAACGAAACTGCGGAACACATTCTCTGTGAATGCAGAGAACTGACCCGACAACGGCTTAAATACCTCGAAGGGGTATATCCTACTCCTAGAGATATTATTCAGCTTGCACCGCGTAGTATCCTGAACTTTGCTAAAGGTATAGGAATTACCGGGCACTAAACAACAAAGGGTATTCACAAAAGATCTCTTTAGGTCGAAGTGAAGGAGGGCTACACTAGAGCCGAGCGACCCCGTTTATTACAATACAATACAATACAATCTATCGTGGCATGGTGAGTTCTTCACCAACCCTTAATCATACACAGCTTTCGTCACCCTGTAATGTCCCTTATGCATTGCATTTCTTTTATACTGATATGGCGCTGTCATTTTGCTTACTAGAGCCCCAATTTCCTCACTAGTGATGCGAGCCCTGTTAGTGGTAGGAATCTTATGTCATTTAGGTCCAGCCATGCCGTACCTAGACATTTCCCCCTGATGTGCCCTAGTGTTGGGCAATCTCTAAGTATAGGTATGGCTTCCTCTCTTCCCTCTCCACACCATCTACATGTACTTGTCTCACTTTTTCCTATCTTGTTAAGATAGTGTCTGTTTCTACAATGCCCTGTCAGTATGCCTGTCAGGTTTCTCATTTGCACCCTATTGAAGACCTTTATGCTCATCGGTAAGTCCTTCCATAGGGCCTCCCCAATAATAGCCTTTGATTGTCTGGCTTTTGTCTTTTTCCAGTTCTTATCAAACGGTTTCTCTATTCATGTTGTTATCTCTGTAATATTCGTGTTATAAGAGATTCCCACGGTATATTCAAGTCCATTGTCCTCAGCTCCCAAATTGGCGAGTTTGTCAGCCATTTCATTCCCCGGGATCCCTTTGTGTCAAGGGACCCATTGCAGGGTGATTCTGGCGGTTGGCCAATGCATACGGGTAATGTTGGTTTTCTCAAGATACTCATTAACCATTCTTGATCGATGTGGACGGGCATTGTCATCCAATAAATTAAAGGCATCTTCAAACGCTTGTCGTTGAGAAAGGGCGAAGGGCTAAAGAATAAGATTATTTATGGAACATTTTCTTACCTCATTGGACACGCATACTTCGAAACTAAAAAACCTACATCTTAGTTGGTCAAAGTAGATTTCATTTATCACTCTTTCTTTGTTAAACAATTTATTCTTCTAAATAGTGTCACTAGCCAAGGTTCTAATCCATAGTGACACATATCAGAGTTCCTAAATTCTAGTGTCATGTACGGAATCTTGCCTGTACATTTAAAGTCGCCAATTCCTGTCGGCTGTGTGCAATCAATTACACCACTATTAATGAGGAAACTGATATTACCATTCCTGCTGTGCCTTGTTTTCTTTCGATGGAAATTTGATCTATAGATTCTTAAACAGATCAAAATGTTTTTGACACAGTTAACTGATGGATTCCTAGTTCTTCTGCAGCTCCCCTTTGGATATCAAGATTTTGTTCAGAATATAAGTTGTTATCCAATCTACATGTTCTTCTTCAAATCGGTAAAGTAATTTTAAATTTCGCCCATTCGGTCCTCTTCGTCCTTTTTATTCCTTCTGTGTACATACATTTACGAAATCGGTCATTTTGTGACCCGCGACGGGAATGGTGTACCTAATATTAAGTAGAAGCAAACATTTTAGAGCATATGCTTAAGGTACAGTAACGGCCATTAAATCTTGGGCAATTCATTTTTTCCTTTCGTAAAATAGGCTTATGCCACCTTCTACTGAATATAAATACCTGTTGATAAACCTAATAAAGAAACAGGTGTCCGTTGTCAGTGTCCGAAAATATTTTTTTTAAATGCCAAACTTAACTTTGAATTAAAAAGCAGGGAGGAAACACACTCCTTTGAGAGAGAAGCTGGAAGTGGTCGCCCCAAACTATCGAATCAAGAACAAGACAATAATTTAGTTAATATTTTGAGAAATCAACTATTTAAATCTGTAGTTACAGCAAAAACGGAAAGCAATTTCCCAGCATCGGTTAGAACGGCACGGCGAAGAATAAGGCAAAAACCGTTTTTAACAAATGCAAATAAAGAACAACGCATTGGATTTGCTCCACAATTTTACTTGGAACCTCCGATTTTTTTGAAAAATATAATATTCACCGATGAAAAAGGGTTTTGGTCGTGCTACAATGGGATACTTAAGGTATATAGGCCTCAAGGAACACGATTTAATAAAAAATATACCCAAAAGGACAGAAGTAGCTGGCCATTTTCGGTAAATGTTTGGGGGTGGCTGAGTGCATAAGGACTTGGTATATGTTATTTTATCGAAGGAAAAGTTTAATGCGGAGGTATTTATATAGATCTACTACAGAATATCATGCTTCCTTCTGTACTGGATCAATTTCCGGACAGAAATTTTATCCTTTAGCAAGATAAGTGTCCCGTTCATACGACCCAGCAAGTCGATGAATGGATGGAAGAGCAGCGTATCAGGGTTTTACAGTGGCCCGCACGTTGTCCGGATTTAAATGTTACGGAAAATGTTTGGGGCTTATTAGTTAAAAAAATAAATAGGGAAAATGAGTTGAGGCCGCAAAATGTAAACGAACTTAAGGATAAAATTTTAGAGGCGTGGAATGAGTTACGAGGAAATCTGGACTACGCCCGGGCTTTGGTCCATTCGATGCCTGGAAGGCTAAACTCTGTATTAGAAAAAACGGGGCCGCAATAAAATATTTAATTTGTTTGGAAGGACATTTAAGTTTGTTTGAATTTATTAAATTGTTAATTAATTTATTAATGTCCGACTGGTATATTATTTGACAAATAATAATATTATGTCAAAGTCAGTTAAATACGAAATATTACTGTTAGGACAAGAATTTTATTTTGAAAACTAATATTTTATTTGCTTTTTCTCGCTTAGTTACGAGACGGCATAAAATAATACTCCCGTTTCTTAGCGATGTAAAAAAATCGTCTTGTTAAAAAAAAATAGTTCAGTTGTCAGTAATCGTTTAAAATACGTCGTCTTGCATTTTTTATATTATTTTCCGTTTTAAGCGACGTTCGACGATTTTTAAAAATTTGATTTTCTTTAAGTCTGTTAGTCTATATTTTCATGTATTGTTTATAGTTAGTGACCGCCGAATGTAGTGTTTTGCTTTTGTCGGCTAATTTCAACATTTATCCAATCACTACTAGAATAAATACCTTTGTTTTTAACGGGGTGTTTTATTTAAAAATTCGAACCTTCGTGGCAGCTACAAGCGGGTAGCTTATAGTGTGCGCGACAATTACCCTAGGGCGTTATTAAAAAAAATAGCGTCCTAGGGCCTACAAATTTACCAATAAATAAACAATAAATTATCTTCATTTAAGCATTTATTACGAAAATACAAACATACTTACACAATATACTTATCATAAAAAAAATATTTTTTAAAGTAAAACGTTCAATTTTCAAACTGACCGGAAAATACCACATTTCCATACCCCACCGCAGTTGCTGTGTTACTTGAAGTAATACTTTTCCCAACTACAAGGGAAGCATTAGCCAATTTGGAGCTTTCACTATCATCTACGTACCCTCGTGCTACCGAAGAACTCTTCCAGCCTCCTAACCTCATTAAGCTCTCGGAACTACCTCCCGCATCAGAATGAATTGTTGCCGCTGTACGTCTTAAACAATGACCTGTGTACGCCTTAGCATTAGGTAAACTCAAATATGTAGCAATCTTAAAGGGTATATTTCCAACTATATTTTTACCTATAGGCTGCACAGTACACCGTTCATCACGATAGCACAAAAAAACCTATTAATAGGTGCACTTTTAGGTCGCAAAGACACATAGTCCCGAATTAACTTTGTTGCGCACATTTCACTGTCATTAATAATCAAAAAGCTCCTTGCTTGCCCATTTTTACTTTGTGGAATGTCAATAAATATATGCTGACCCATATCACGCACATCGGAAAATTTCATTTTCACAAGCTCGTCTCTTCTACAAGCTCCGAATACACCTATCACTAATGCAACTTTATCTGCCAAATATTTTTTAGTCGGCGCTTCTTTCAAAAAAGTTATAACTTGTTCGCGAGTCAGACCCTTCGACTTTTTAGGCTGATAATTTCTCCCAAGTTGCTTTAGGAACTGTTGCAGAGAAATCGACTTTTCGTTACTTCTTATCTTCTTATGAACTATTAATTCTTTACGTAACATTGAAAACTTTGTCCAAAGGGAATTTGGAGAATATGACTCTGACAAATCTTGAAAATAAGCCATCAATACGGTTTCGTCCACACGGTCCACGCAGTGTTCCGTCAGCCAGGCCTTAAAATGGAAATATTCTTTCTCGTAAATCCGCCTAGTTTTTTCTGGCACAAGCGCATGCTCAGCTTTAGCAGCTTTCACTAAAATATCTTGGGGGAGATGGGTATTTTTCACTACTTCCGACATTTTTATGCCTTAATCGCAAAATTATTTTTTATGGGCTGTCTTATTGACAAATAACTTACAACCTTGGTTACCACAATTACGTTTCGACAATTTTTTCAGGTAAATGCTAGTACTTGATTTGGTTTAAACTAATACATTCAAAATTCATTCAAATTTTTCTCATATAAAGAATATTTAGTCGGACATTAAACGTTGGAGGCACCACGGGTATTAAGGATAATAACGCTTTCGGTCAACACACCATCGACCTCAAGCCTTATTATCCTTATAATACCCTTGATACCTTAATAACTATAATTTGTTAGTTTTTATAAAATTAACCTTTTGCTTTATTTATAATACTTAAAAGTAAAACAAGGTAAAAAAGAGCGATTTACAAAAATTGGCAGAAAAGTCAAAATCTGACTATTTTTTGCCCAAGATGTAATGGCCGTCACTGTCTAAGCAAAAGTAACACGTAAAGGAAATTCTTAAATGTGAATCGATGCTTATGCTCATAATACAGTTGTGGGCAAAAGCTTTTACTTACATTTTTATTCATAAAATATAGATCATATTCTTCAAATTTGTGAGTAAATAGATTTCGGTACCGTTAAAACACTTTTCCTGCTCTTTTTTAAAGAATTTAGTGGTGATTTTTGCCAGTTGTGGTGGAACAAAAATCATAAAAGGGTTATTGTAGAGAAAAAAAGGATCGTCCAATAAATTAAAAGCGAATATTTTAAGGCTTTTAAATATTACAATTTGATCTAGGGGTTGAAAAGAATGAATTTTTAAGCAATGAAGGGGATGTACGTACACAAGGGGTGAGAATTAAATAATTTCTAGAACTTTTAATGTGTGAAAAGATGCATACTTAGCATTCTTACATCATTATGTCACTTTTCCATTAAAGATAATTTTATTACATCATTACAGGTAATAATGTGCACTCTGCCAATGAAGTACACATAGAGAAAATCTATTTATAGAAAATTAACGATCGCGAAACATAAATTACCGCAAGTCAAAGTCGTTTTCCGCAAAATATCGGCGAGTGGCGCCAGTTAACTATGCAAAATATTTTTCACATTAATTTATATCGGCAGGTATTTATATATATGTAGTAATTATCTGTGGTTTGAACGTAATGATATTTGTATTAAATAATAGTTTTTATGGCAATTTTATAGTTCCCATCATTTAAAATGTATGTATTATTTAATAAATATTAATGGATGGAGATGTCTTTAAAGTGGGGGAAGAGGATGTTTTGTTCTTTAAACCAGTCGAAGATCACCCAGAAATCCGATTTTCGCGGACAAACGCGTCTTCAAAATTCTTGTCCGGAAAGTCATCAAGTCAGTATCGAAACAAAAATTTTATATAATCACACTATTTCAGAAGCCCAAGAAAAAGAGGCCGGTCTGGCTCGAATGGTAGCAAATCTTTTAGGTTCTTTGATAAAAAAAAAACATTGATCAAAATTTTCTCCTAATTTTTTTCCGCCCCTAACCTTTAAGTCAAAATTATTTCTACTATTTTTTCTTTTTTTTTTGCTACCAATTTGACTTTCAATACTTCTGTTATAATTTCCTCTTCTAGCAGTTACTCTTGTTTTCCATGCCCATATTTTTTTCTTTTAATATCAAAAGTGTGCTCGATGGCGTATAACATTGATTAAAAAAATGTGCTTTTAAATTCAGAAGTCTCTGTTTTAATTATGAACTTATATGCTTTTTTAATTCTTTGTAAGCTAATAAGAAAATTCAATAATAATAAATCAAAAAAAAAGAAAAAAAAAAAAAAAAAAAAAAAATATATAATATATATATATATATATATATATATATATATATATATATATATATATATATATATATATATATATATATATATATATATATATATATATATATATATATATATATATATATATATATATATATATATATATTAAGAGAGTACGGAATTTATTTAAAATATCCACACCAGAACTTTTTTTTGTTTTGATATGTTTCCTTTGGGAGTACTCGCCTTGAAATTTTCTAGAAAATGGGACTACTTCGGTCCAGGTCCCGGGGTATAGTAAACTGAACCTACTTAGCCCTATTGTCCCTTTTGAACATACAGATCGCTTGCAACAAAAAAGAAAAAAAAAACCCAAAAGAAACCCAAAAATCAAGAATACTAATCTACGTTTCGGTGGCAAGTCGGCCACCGTTATCAAAATGAAATTAAAAGAAAAAATTAAACTAAATTTAAAGAAGTTTTGCTTTAAAAACTGATATTGATGCTACACATTTATCTTTCTTTAATAAAATAAATGCACTTTCCTTTATTTTACGTTTTTTTGAATAAGTTTTCTTTGCTAAAATGCTAAAAGCATTCCAGTTTATTATGTGGTTGTTATCAAATACGTGTTGACAGATTTTTGATTTGTGGAATTTTTTTTAAATGTATGTTCTATGTTCTTTTATGCGTTTGGTTAATGGTCTGGAAGTTTTACCTATATAAAATTTATTACATTCACAAGGAATTTTATAAATAACATTTTTTTTGGTTTTGTTTATATTGTGTGGTTTTGTTTTTGTTACTTGAGATCTAATAGTATTTTGTGTTTTAAAGATAGTACGAATATTAAATGTATTCCCTATTTGTTGAATTTTATTTAATAAGCCAGGAATATATAGTAAAAATAGAATTGTAATAGGTCTATTTTGATTTTTTCTTGAATTTGGTTGTTCAAATTTTAGAAAGCATTTGTTTATAAAATCAAGAGGGTAATTATTTTGAACTAAAATATCTTTGAAGAATTATTTTTCGTTTTGTTTGTTTTGATCAAAACAAATTATTTTATTTCTATCAAAAATACTTTTTACAACTCCTTTTTTTTACGATTATTAGGTAATTACAGTTAAAAAAATAAGTATCTGTATGAGTAGGTTATCTGTTAATTTTAGTTTCAAAATAGTTTCAATCTTTTTTTATTAGAATATAAAGAAAATGAAGTTGTGAGTTTTGTTCTTTTTTTAAAGTAAGATGAATAGTGTATTAATGTGTGCTAAAAAATTATTTAGACAGTGTTCGTCCTATTGATAAATAGAAAAAATATCATCTATGTACAGGGTCTTTGATTACATTTACGTAGCTTCTGAAGCGTTTATTTTTGAAGACAGAAAAAAATGTTTTATATAAAAATTGTGGCTTTTTTTCCATATTATATTTTGAAATTATCAGTAAAAAAATATCGCAATAAAAAAATGGGAAAATATAGGCAACTTCAACTTTTTTAAATGAAACACCCTGTATATTATGCGCTACAACGAAAGATCTTTTTTTTTCTGATTTCAAATATACAGGGTGTTACAGAATGTTGGAGGAAAATTTAGGGGCAGATTATACATCCAAAAATATGAAAAAAAGTTCACATTGGTCCGGAAATGCTTCGTTTTTAGGATACAGGGTGATTAAAGTTTTTTTTCTTTTATAGTTTATTTCACATTTCTCGAAAACTCGTGGAATATTAAGATGAGTTTTTGTCACGCAAATGTATAAATATAGGTCACATTTACATGTACAAAATTTTCTAGGGCACTTAGATCAGTGGCGTTCGTGCTGGTAAGTACTTATTTTTAGCGAAAAAACTGTAGCCATGGTTTTTCAAAATTAGTATGGCTCTCTTAAAGCCAGTTTAATTATGCTTAAAACCTACCTCTTGGACTTTTTCGTTCTGACTTACCGTTTTCGAAATAAAACTAAAAGTACACTTAGCTGTTTCATGTTTTATTTATAATTTTATTATTTTATTTGTACTAATTGTTCAGGAATAATTTATTTGATTTGAACTTTAGATTAGATGCTATAAATGGCTTCCCCCTGCGTTAACGCGTGCTGTAAACTACATTCGAATACTTCTTCTGTCCCTTCAAAATATTTGAGGTCTCCGGCGGAAACAGCTTATACGGATACGGATTAATAAATTAATTTTTAAGCAGAATTAAACTGGCTTTAAGAAATCAATACTAATTTTTGGAAAAACCGGTGGCGTACAGTTTTCTTCGCTAAAAATAAGAACTTACCGGCATGAACGCCACTGATGTATGTCCCTTAGAAAATAATTTTGTACATGTATATGTGACCTATAATAATACATTTGCGTGTAGCAAAACTTATCTTAATATCTCCACGGGTTTTCGAGAAATGTGAAATCAACTTTAAAAGGCGAAAAACTTTAAACACCCCGTATCATAAAAACAAAGCATTTCCGGACCCATGTTCATATAAACTTTTTTTCATATTTTTACATGTAGAATCTACCCCTAAATTTTCCTCACAACATTCTGTAACACCCTGTATATACATTGATGATATTTGGATTAACCGTTTTTGAGATATTTTAGGTTAAATAGTTAATAAATTACAAAAAAGTTTCATATTAGTATCAAGAAAGCCATGGAAACAATAAAATTGTTATGTTGCTGAATTTGGTGAGGGTTTTCTCTGGACCAATAATAATGTTTATTTTTGTGATTAAACATTTCTGCTAAAGTGAAGGAAAACTTGTCGGTGAATAGAACTTTATTTAATAACTTTGGATCCTGCTGCATAAACCTAGCTATTTCCAATGCATACTTAGGTCGGTCCTGCATGTTTTGTTCAGAAAGATTCTGAACGGACATAAATTTATAAGGATAAAATTTGTAAAATTTTAAGATTAAATAAATTTTATAATCTGTTTTATTAAGTTCAGATGCCGCATCCGAGATTGATATTTCTAAAATTATTAAAAGTAGTTAGTGCTAGTCCCATAGAAACAGTATAATAATTATACTGCAGTCATTTTCTTCATTTTAAAGCTTTTTCGTTAATAAAGGTTCTAACTATGTATTTAATAGTACCTATCTATAGATGGTACCCGTTGTTAAGGATATAATAAGTAATATTCTCTTTCCACTCTCGTCACATTTTTATTGTTACCATTAAAAAGACGCAGAAAGCAAAAGTTTTTTGATTTATGGGTATTTCTTTTTTGTTGCAGGCGATCTGCAAGTTTATATGGGTCAACGGGGATGAGTAGGCTCAGCTAGCTATACCCTGGGACCTGGACCGAAGTGGTCCCATTTTCTGGAAAATTTCAAGGCGAGTACTCCCAAAGACACATATCCTAACATGAATCCGCCACAAAACTATAGAACATATTTACTTTTGTTGTTTCATATAACTGAAATAAGTTTTTTGAGTTCCTTGACGAATGCCAGATCGTTGTTCTTGACTTTTCTAAGACTTTTTATTAGGTCTGATATGAGCAAGCTTCCCCCGGCTCAGTATTGGTACCCTATTTTTTTTTGTCAGTTATCCTCTCTCTTTCACGATTAATTTTTTTTATAGTTTCGCGTAGTAGTAGTACTTTACTTTATATTCAGTTAGTTTTTTAAGCCAGTTTTTTAAGTAGATTTGAAAAACAAGCGTAGGATAATGTAGATGCCTCTTTTACAGGATCTTCTTTTTGCCACAGACAAGCTGTACTTGGTTTCTGCTCTCAAGCATTAGCTAGTATAACTTTGCCCTAATAACTCCCAAAAGCCTCGAATTTTCCACTTTGTGCACTTTTCTATCCCTAAAGTATCTAAGCTGCCTGTAGAGGTCTTTCCTTCCCGGTCAAACCTTGAAATATGAACTGCCTCTTATTTAACTTAATACCCCAAAGGTACGTAGTACTTAAGTCTTCGTGGATTGTCCAAAGATAACAAAAAATAACTATCAGGAAAAATTAACAATGTAGTCATCTTCAAACTTAAACGTTTGTTTAACATGGCATCTGTCAAAGTATGACACATGTCAAAAATTGCATTTTTAGCAAATAAAATTTCACGATGTAACATAGCAAAAATATGATAATGATAACCGTCCAAAATTACATGTCAACATACAAGAGTAAAAAATATTATACCATTAAAAAGTGTATTATGGAAATTTTTAAAAACTACTGTTTTCATATATGTTTATATAAAAATATCAAAAAAGTATTTTTTTTCAGTACATGGCACATCTCACAAATATAACATCTCAAAAAATGACATCTATTAAAAATAATCACATCTGTCAAAATCTGTAAAACATTTATTATCTGTCAAAAATACCCCTGTTTGGGGTATCACGCCTGCCCAAAATATTACACCTTAAAAAAAAAGGGCTTGTAAAAATATGAGTTTTTATTAATAGTTATATAGTTTTGTAGCATAATAAGTTTTTACTATAAATTTAATTTGATTAATCATGGCAAAATTTCGGCCTAAACGGAAAAGTTTACTGTTCCTACTTTTAGTGATTTATCACGTCTGAAATATAATTGGGGAAAATAAAAAACCGCTTTAACTAACCAGAACTAACCATGATCGACAAAAACTGAGGGCTTTTGAATTTGTCTAAATTATCCCTACGTAGAAGTTATTAAAAAATAATAATATTTTTTAATGTGGTAATTTATAACGTCTAAAATATAATTGAGAAAAATAAAAAGCCGCTTTAACTAACCAGAACTAACTATGACCGACTAGAACTGAGGGCTTTTGAATTGGCTAAATTATCCCTACATAGAAGTTATTAACAAAATTTTAATAACTTTCAATGTGGTATTTATTACGTCTGAAATATAATTGGCGAAAATAAAAAGCCGCTTTGCTAACCAGAACTAACCATGACCGACCATAACTAAGGGCTTTTGAATTTGTCCAATTTATCTCTAGTAGAAGTTATTAATGAAATTTTAATAATTTTCAATGTGGTATTTGTTACGGGCCGCAATAATTTCATCCTGTTTGGGTCAAACCAGGTAATCACTTATTATCTGGAAATTTTATTAAGGCTTAACCCTTATTTTTAGGCCGCAATTTGGCTTTATTTTTAACCTACCTGACGATTTGGGCCGCAATTTGACAAACCCGTAGTATGGGCCATTTTGGTCATTCTTGTATTGGGATCTTAGAAACTAAAATAGAAAAACGGTGAAATGGACAAAGTTTTAAGGAATTCTGTTACTAATTTAAAGACGCGAGAGGCGTACTTTTCACTTTTTTAGCATTCAAGATATTTCGAAAAGAAAAACTAAAACGTGGCATATCCTCCATCAAATCAATTTTTGTAGAAAACAATTATTACATCAGATCATTAATTTCGATGTTTCGGCTATTCTAAATCATCATCAACTTCTATTTTCTTATGTATACCACATTTCATTTTTGCATTTTTAAACCAACCATAAAACCCCTTTTCATTAATGTATATCAAGTTACTTTTTTAAAAAATCAAATTTCACAAAACTTGATTTTGTTCTACTAGGCCAGATCCACCTTTGGAATTCTTTCTTTGGGGGAATTTTGAAAATAACATTTTTGAATTTGAACTTCCTTAAACGTTGGCAGGACTTCAAGAGAGCTCGAGAAGTTTTTTGGTAATATTTACCAAAGTACACTTCTATGCGCGGGAAGTACTGTTTAAAAAAATGTATATGCGTTGCCAAATATGAACAACATTATTTTGTTTAATAATTTAGCCCCCAATAGAACAATACGTAGTTCCACTCGTATGCATCCCTTTGCAGTCCATCTAAAGATGCCCTAAACTTCCCACCTTGTTCGTTCTTTCGTCCCCTAAATATTTAGAGTGTGGAACTTGCTGTTTGCAGAGGTTTTCCCTTTCCCTGAAAAGTTTATTAAACATCTTAAAGAATACCTGTCAACAATATTTAAGTTATCAAAAATTTGACTTATTTCAATTAAAAAACTTTTTAAATTTAAATTATAATACATAGGTAGGAAATGTGAAAAATATATTTTAAAACATGGCACATATAACACTGGGAAAAAACGACATATTAAAAATACATCTATTAAAAATAACATTGGTAAAAAATTAAATACTAAAAATATGTTCAGTCCTAATTCGAAAATAAGATGTATTATGTCATAAATTACGCCTGTCAAAAATATTGCATTTGTTAAAGAAATAATATCTGCAAATATATAAGTAAACTATATTTTTTGTGGTTTGATGGGTTTTTAATAATTTTATTATTAGAGTAATTGCAGAGCAAAAATACCTAGTCATTTAAGTTATTTCAGTTTGAACTCGACCCCTAAAAACCAAGATTATTCTTTTAAAATCGCCCTTTAAATTTTTATAATGCGCTCAAAGCCTGGATTACGACACCTTTTGTTGCCAAAATCCCAAAATTAATAGTTTTATCACTTTATTACCTCATAAAGGACTTTTGTGACGCTTCTTATTGTGCTTCCCCCCACTTTCATCCCTCTTGAGCACGTGGTCAAACACCGGTACGGGGGGTTGTAAATGTGCGGTGGCGCAAGACAATGACAAAAGTCGGCGATTTCGTGGCTCCTCGGCCACCGCCGACGTCTAGACCGCCGCCGGTGGCGCACGTCCGCATGGTATTTTACTGTACAGGACCGGAATCGGGGCTTCCCTTGTTGTATTTCTTCTATCATAGTTTTCAAAAATATATGTGCTTTTTTTTTTTAGAAATATGCTATTGTAATAATTAAAATAAAATATATAATTTATGTCATTTTTTTGCCAATGCGGAACTGACAGTGTTTTTTACATAAGGGAAAAATTGCTTTATCAAAGGTTTAATAAAAAGCGAAGATACAACGTAGAGTTGATAGAAAATACTAGGAACAGGTATTTTGGAACAGCTACGAGCGTGTAACAGTCCGGAACAGGTATCGTTCTTCTAAAATACTAGTTACAAAATACCAACCTCACCAGATGCAAGTGTCGCGTACGCTCCACCAGCAGTTCGCTGTTCGCTTCGCAGCTTTCGTGTCACGGTCGGTCCAAGATCGAGTCGGAACGATATTCTTACTTATTGTTATATTGTTTAAATATTTGAGTTGAGGCAAACGGCAAAGCGATCACCCTACATACTTGTTTCCGTACGGTGTAATATGTTGGGGTAGTATTTTTATTTTAATTGGCCTTCATATGATATGAAAAATCAATTTAAGCATTGAAATAACTAAACAAAGCAACTTTAATTTTAATTTTGTATGTGCTTTTAATAACCTATTTTATATCAAATGGAAAAAATACATATAGTTATTTCTAAAAAATACAGGGTTTACAGAAATATATCTTTCTCACAAAAAAAAACTTGTTAACCTCTACAAATAATATTAATATTTTTCATGTGATTATTAGCTATTTAGTATTTAGTTATAATAAAGTATTTCGTAAAAAACAATTCGAAAATTATTTCTAAAAAACAGAAAACAGAGTTTACAAAAAGTTAAAAACAAGAACACAGACCTATCATAGAAAAAAACATAACAAATAAACTTCTTTTAAACAAATATAATTAAGTACCTTTAATTAAAGAAAACTTGAATTAACATTCAAAAAGAGGAGTTGCAGTTTTTTTGCAGACATCTGGGTGCGTCTTTCATGTAATAGAAGTCCTGCCTTTAAAAAAAGTCTCTTGCATGGCACCGAGGTTGCTATCGCATTTTGCCACCTTTTTTCATTATTAATAATATGAAAAAAATTCCAAATAAAACTCTTCTTTTTACTCCTTGCGTGGAAAAGAGGATTATTTATTTCTTAGTCCGGTTAAAAGTATAAATAAACTGGTCTTGCAAAAATTTACGGTAAACAAATAAGCAAAATATAAAATCAAAATGTAATGGGATATGGAGAAAAGAAATAGCGAGATCCGTCGCCATATCGAGTCACGCAGATAAAAAAAGCTACAAATCAAACTCTTCAAAGGTTTACCCATACATATTTTGCGTAGTGCTGACGCTGGCTTGCCTTATTATTAGGTATATTATTTCACTATTTGTAATATGCATATTATGACTAGATAACAGGTATAAAAATAACAGGTATTTGGAACAGGTATTTTCCTGAACCTGTTACGTACGATACCTGTTCTCAAAAAATACTAGTTTGTATCAACCCTAAATACAACGTTCAAGCAGCTCTCTTTTAGGTGACATTAGTTCAAAATCCAACAGTTTCTCATTAAAATCATATTCTTATGGTAATTTTTGGTCAAAGAACCATTTTTTACATTTTCAGTTTCATGGAACATAATGCGGATCATTTTTCGACAAAAAACATAAAAAAATGAAAAAATACTTTTTGACACTATCAAATGTTTAAAAATAGTTTATTGCCGTTGGTGTAGCATTTATTTACCGGTATTTTTAAGCACTCTCGATCTACTATTCTCCTCAAGTAAAAACGTAAATATAAACTAACTTTGGGTATATTTTGGTTAAGAGTATACTCGCCTTAAAATTTGCTAGAAAATGGGACCACTTCGGTCCAGGTCCTGGGGTATATTGAGCTGAGCCTGCTCAGCCCTATTAACCCCTATGAACTTGCAGATCGCCTGCAACAAAAAAAACCCAAATAATCCAAAATCAAGAAAACTAATCTACGTTTTGGTGGCAAGTCGGTCACCGTTGTCAAGATGAAATTAAAAAAAAAACAATAAAATAGAAATTTAAACTGAATATTAAGAAGTTTTGCTTTAAAACTTAGGAAATTTTAAAGGCATTTTTACTGTTTATGGCGTTTTGTCATTGACTTTTGGATGTTTGGGTTTTTTTCTTTTTTGTTGCAGGCGATCTGCAAGTCCATAGGGGTCAATGGAGCTAAGCAGGCTCAGCTCACTATATCCCGGGACCTGGACCGAAGTGGTCCCATTTTCTAGCAAATTTCAAGGCCGTCACAAAACTATAGAACATATTTATAAACTAACTTGTAAGATTTTTTGGCTTTTATTTTGTATTCTAGTTACCAAAATTTAATATTATTCCTCTTCGCAAAGGCTAACTTGGCAACATATGTGGACATTCTTCTCTTAAACAACGCTTCGATTATTTTTTAGTTTGCTTTAAGAGATATCTAGACAATGCGCTGTTGCCAGTGTCAAACCGGTGTTGGCAAATATTCATATCAGGAAAGTAATGACTGGTTTATTTATATTGTTGGCAAACAGTTTTGTAAATAAAACCGTGTATTTCTGTACGTGTCGGGTAAATATACCTTCTTAGAAAATTCCATTTTCAACTCCTAAATAAGGGTAGAAAGCAGCACATTTCCTCACTAGGTAGGTAACATTTTTACCTTCCTGTTCTAGCCGAGCATGCTAATTAATTTACGTCTCGTCAGTGTTAATTTCTTAAGTGATTTCAAATCTTACTTAGACAAGTTTTTAAAACG
>JAHBCN010017897.1:0-17853 GCA_019359885.1 Listronotus oregonensis
AAAAAAAAATCTAGATTAGAAAACAAAATTTGGCCTATTTGTTAATCGATTACTGATTTAAATATTTTTATAATTTAATGTAATAAAAAAATTTAGATTTTGTAAAAATGCGGTAAATTTTGTTTTCTCGGCAATCTAAATTTTTGCTTTAATTATCCAATATTTTAAAATAAAAATATTTGTTAAATTAAAAAATATATATATATATATATATATATTTAAAATCAGAATAATGTAAGGATGCCAAAAAAATAATCATATACAGGGTGTTTCATTCAAAAAAAACTAAACCATTTCCGATGCCCTTTTGTTTTATCTGATGACAAATTCTAACTGTTTTGTAATTTAAAGTATCTTCTTACTCTTAAAATAAATGCTGTGGTGGTGCTCCAAAATATATGAAAAAACCCTGTACATGGTTTTGTCAATAAATTTAACTAATAAGCTTAATAATTTAAATCTAGTTGGGGTAACTTATTACTACAAAGAACAATGCCAAATTAAAAAACAAAAAACAGTCAAATGATATTTAAATAATTTTTAAAAACCGTTATTTAAAAATAAATCACCCTGTATCTTGGAAACAATACATTACCGAACCTTGTTTTTATAAAATAACCTGAGAAATCAACTTTTACATTTTGCCAGTCATTTTAAAACACCCTGTATAAATAAAACGACATTCAAGATAAAGTCAACGATTGTTGTAGAAAACTTTAGAGAAAGTTAAAAATATTATTTTATCTTTCGTTTCTTACCTGGATTGGAAAGTGGGCTGTTTTAAAATAAAATTCAATTTCCTACAATCAAAGAATATGCTTAAAGTTGAAAATCTTATTGAATTCTTTTTTTAAAGTGAAGTTTAAAATCCAGCTAGTTGAAGAGCAAAAGTAATATAGTCAGGCAAACGGAAAATATTGGGTTATCCCTAAATCAATAAATTTTTAACTGTAAAAAGAGTTAATTAATAATTATAAATGGGAATTAAAAATTACCAAGCAATAGGTTAGATACGTCAAAATATGGGTAAAAACATTGACAACGTAAATTAAAGTTTTTGGTGAAAAATTAAAGCAATATACCACTAATAAAATGGGAAAATGGGAACTACAAATAGGGTTGGTCAAATTTACCTTTTCTTATAATTCATGTAATACTGTTTATTACCAAGAAATCATCTGGAGTGGATGGCATACCAGCAATCATCTTTAAAAAAATATGTATCTTTTTCTGTATTTCTTATAATAAGAAAGTTTTTCCAAATAGCTAAAAAATCACTTTTAAACAACCTAGCTCCGAGTTGGGATTCAAAAATTCTTGATTTCATGATTTTAAAATTTTAGAGTATCAGGAAAATACGAAACATAAAAGATGATACGAAGCAGTTTTTTTCGTATGTTTCACATAATTTAAACAAGTTCTTTGAGCACCTTGGCGAATCCTAGATTGTTGCTCTTAATATATCCAAGGCTTTTGACCAGGTCTTATGCGCCATTTTATATGTTCTTCTATGTAAACATTGTTCTTGACTCTCCAGTTTCCTTTGTACGTTTCTTTATGTAGAACGTCACATTACTCGTATCTGGGAAATTGTGTGTTCCACAACTACTGGCATTCTTGATTTTAGCCAAAGTAGAGTTGTTACACTATATTAATGACCCCACTCTTGCAGAATGTTCTACAGCTTATCCACAAGTTCTAAAGCGTATTGTCGTAAAAGTATATTTAAAAATTATGAAAATATCCTTTAAGTATAATTTATTATACACCTTAATTTTTTCCCAAAGTGTTTTAAATTATAAAAAAGCGACAAGTTTATTTACCTTTATTAAAATATAAAATATTAAAATAATAAAAAATAATTTTAAGAAATACCGGGTGACCATTCGAAAACTACCACCTCCCTTGACTTTTTTATTTGAAGCTTTAAAAAAAAGGTTTTATATGAAAGTTGTGGGGGCAAACTTGGAGAATTCATAATTTTGGATATTATACAGATGCATCATAAAGACGTGACAAACCATAGTTATGATTTTTTAAATAGTACACCCTGTATTTGACTTTATATTTTAATTCTGCTTAAAATTCTAAGCATTTTTATATAAAACACTAAAGGTTTAAATTTACTGGTTTTCGAACTAGGGAAGTTTAAAAGTTGTATTACTTGCTTTGAAACGCAGTAAAAAGTTTGCGGTAGGTCATATCTGTCGTCATGACAGTTTAAGGTGACATGTTTTTTCTTGAAAAATCTGAATAATTTATATAAAAAATGGTTTATTCAACAGAAGAAAAAACAAGAAATTGTTTTCTTATTTGTTGGAATAATCATAACGCTACTGCTACTGTTCGTGCGTATGCAGCTCAACATCCTTATGGAGCCGTTCCTACAAGACACACGGTTAAAAGCATTTTTACAAAATTAGAACAACTTCAAATCTTGACAGGAAGAAATCGGTGTATCCAAATGATGAAAATAGGGATTTAAATGTTATCCTACATGTCGTGGAAAACCCCAACAAGTCAGTTAGAAACTCCTTCAAAAGACTTGCAAGTTATGCATGGACCACAAAAATACGGGCGCGAGTCAATACGTAAGGTTTTAAAACAAAATAAGTTTTAACGTTTTAAATACCATAAAGTTCACTCTCACAAGCTCAAAAGGATTAAAGACTAAATTTTTGCAATTTGATGTTAAACAGGCTAAATAATAACAGAGACTTTTTTAAAAATATATTATGGACCGGTGAATCCAGTTTCTCGACAAATGGAATGCCTAACAAACAAAACATTTTGCGAGAAGTGCAATTTCAAGGTCGACAGACTGTCAATGTGTGGTGTGGCATATTGGGAAACCGAATAATAGGACCATATTTTTTTGAAGGTAACTTGAACGGTGAAGTATATTACCAATTTTTGAGGAACGAGCTTTCAAACGTCAAAATTTGCCTCTAAGGCATTATCGCAGTTAAGATTTCCAACATGATGGGACTCCACTACATGTTGTTTGACAAGTAAAAAACTTATTAGATAAAATTATAATGAATGGATTGGACGGACCGAGACAATTTATTGGCCAGCTAATAGTCCGGATCCGACGCCAATGGACAACTTTTTATTGGAATATATAAAAAATTTAATTTACCAACAGGACCTAGGTAATGCTGATGTCATAGAAAATATTATAAGGCATGAAATTAACGTATTAAATCAAACCAATTCTCGCTTTATAGAAAATTCAATAGCACATTTGGAAACTTGTTACCAAAAATGCGTGCAGAACCAGGGGGATAACATAAAATGTGACAATTAATATGTTATTTTTAATTATTACTGTTTAATTGTTAAAATAAAAATTGACTTTGTAACACCAGCATTTATTATTTTAATTATTCAATTTTTAAACATCTTTAGTTCGAAAACCAGTGAATTTAGGCCTATAGTGTTTTATATAAAAAATGCTTAGAATTTTAAGCAGAATTGAAATATCAAGTCAGGATGTCCTATTTAAAAAATTATAACTATAGTTTGCCATGTCTTTATGATGCATTCTGTATAATATCCAAAGTTATGTTTGAACTCTCCAAATTTGCCACTTCAACTTTCATATTAAACATTTTTTTGAAAAACTTCAAATAAAAAAGTCAAGAGAGGTGGTAGTTTTCGAATGGTACATTATGAAAGTATTAAAAGAGACTTAAAAGTTAAGGTAAAAACAAAAAAATTATAAAAATCAAAGTAAAATAAATTTTATGTGGTGATATTTCGGCCGGGAATCTTAAAATAACTACCAATCTTAAATTAATGTACTTTTGCTCTTCCACTAATTTAACGCGCACCTTATACAGCCTGGTTGCTTTTAAGGAATACAAAAACTCAATAAAAGGTGAAAGGTTAAGAATCTTTTAAGGGTCATTTACGACCCTTTATACTAAGAGTTTTTAAATGTATTATACACAGTAAAGCACCTATGGATGTCGTAACACCCTTTTCTTTATACAGAGTGTTTTTAAAGTAATCTAGAAAAGTTTAAATAGAGATTAGGAATATAAAATTTCAAAACATTCTTTTAAATGATTATTTGGGCTTTTTCAGGAGATTTCATTTTAATTTTAACATCTTTTTTATTTATCTAATTTTTTATTATAGCAAACCATATATTAAATTTTTGTTTTACTTAAAATAAGAAACATTAATAATGTGCTTCTAAGTAATATCGATCAATTTATATAAGCATTTTGATGAATAAAACTGTTTATTTCAAGTAAAACAACTGACTTATCACTTTGTACTTTTTGCAATTATTTAACATCTGTTTCGAAAAACTTATAAACTTCTTAGGGATGTTTTTGGAGTAGAAGAAAAAAGCCACGCAGGACACATGAAGGCCGTTAAACAATCAGTACTGGACGGTACTTCAAAATGGTCTGCCAAAATCGCCATTACAGGTTTGTGGGAAACTAGTGTCCCAGTGGCTGAATTTTGGCGTATATAGTGTATTTTTGTGGCCCATGTCCAACGTACATTGTCATTGATTTCATAAAAAAAAATGTTTTTAACTTTTAAAACACGCAGCTTCTTAGGAAATTTTTAAATTTCTATTCCGTGTGAGTGTTAAATCCTGATCTAATTAAACTTTACCTGTTATTTCTGTCAGGTATAGGGTAAGAAATTATATTCTTATTACTTTTAGATAAAATAAGTTAAAAACATTTTTTTAACAAAACACAAACTTTTGTCTTATACTGTACAAAATCTATATTTTCGTATCATCCTAAAATATTTTTGTTTAGTTGTTGGTTTTTTAGTGTGTGTGAATGGTATGTATGTTTTTTCATATTACATGAGCTAAAAATTTTGATGTTCTTTAAACTAAAAAAATATTAATACACAAAAAATAAAAAGTAAATCATACACTATTCGATTGTAATTTATTTAATGGAAAAATTTATATTAATATTAAGTTTTAATTAATCTAAAACGATTCAATTTAAGTTTGTTTTTTGGTAAAATTCACTGTTTTCATAAATATTTGCTCTTTTCAAATAAATACGAATAACAGTAGCTACTAATCTGTGGACGGAAATAATATGGTTTTAATTTAATTGATTTTTTGTCCAAAACCTTTACTTTATTGTATATATTTCTATGTATTTTCTTATGGTCAATAAATATATATTTTATACATTTTAAGTGAAATGTTGAAAATCTGGAAAACTTGAAATTTTAGCTAAAATTATGTAGGTTTAATTTTGTAACTAACTTGTTTAGTTTCAGGTCCAATTTTCTGGCTAAGCCTACTTTATAAAAAAAAATAAGTTGTCCTTCTAGATGAAATATTTTTATGTACCTAAATATTAATTGCTCTGTGTTTTTTGTATGTGCCAACTATTAGAACAGTAAGATTTTTTAAAAAATAAATAATAAATAAATTTTTATGTAGCGAAAGTTTGGACTAATTAAAAAACAAATTGTGTTGTTTATTAGTGAAAGTAATTCTAGAGTACTTTAAAATATGGGTCATAGGAATCACTAAATCACAGTTTTTTCTACTAAAAAATAAAACGCTTTTTTATGAAAAGTTTACTTCTTCCAGCTTTCTTAACATTTTACTTAAAATATTACACCCTGTATTAAATGGACCTTTTTAATTATGACTGAAATGGCTGAATGTACGAGTAAGCTTTCGCTGTATATCTGTCCCCCTGTATATTATCCTTCGCTTTAAGCCAAAATAAACAAAATAACTTTATTAGGTCTTGACGCTAGATAGAAGCTATATAGGTTAATAAAAGCTTTGATAGAGTAATGGATCACGACACTCTGACTATAATTTAATTAATTACATTCTTAGGAATAAAAAATACAGTGCGTAAATATGCTTAAATTAAAGATATTTGTTTTATTTTTAATTTGTTTTCTTAGGTTCTCTAAAAAGTCAATTGGCATATTAACCATATATCTGATTATTTAGGTCTCCCCACCCTACATCTCAGCAACATAAATGGACACATATTCTATCCAAGCCTATCCGACAAAAAATATTTTTCGTAAAAAATTCCACATACCATTTTTAGTTTTGGTTAGTAAAATGTTAAAAAAATAATCACAGACCCAAGTTTATATTCTAACGTTTAGAGAAGACGGAAATATTAAGTAGTTATTTCCCTAAGCTTTTTTTGATATGGAATTTAAATGTTTGTCCTTATATATATCCAGTTTAAATTAATTGTTTCCTAAGTCTTATAAATAAAAGAATGTCTACTGGTCCAGCAAAAGTATCTTGCCATAAATATCTAATCTACTTTTTGGTTTATTTTTTATAGAATTTCTAATATTTCATTTTTAAGTTAAACCACAGTTTTGGTGTTTGCTTTTGACATAAATTTTATTTATTTTTAAAATATTCTTATTGCTTTAAACTATACCTTTTATGTCCAACAATAATATATTACCCTAACTTACTAAAATTATTAAAACGTTTATTTTATCTTCATTAGATAATTTAAACCTAAATTTTAGCTGGTGTATTTTAAACTTTTAAAATGCCGGAAAACCCATAATTCATAACCACAACAGTTTGGGACAGTAAAAATTCACCGTTGTAAAGTGGTTAGAAATTTAGGAAGTATATTTAAAATTTCATAATATAATAAAGTATGCCTCGCCATGTTTTTAATTTTTCATTATATGGCAAATTATGAACATCAATTCACTTTATTTTTGGTAAATACCCGAATAGGTTTGTTAGGGTTTTTTAAATTACGTGTAGCAATTGCCGCAAATGCAAACGTAGTACTGTTTGGATTTTCTGTAATTTTTTATATTAAGATTTTTTAAAACTGATGGCCCATCTTGATTGGTCGTTTATTGCCACTAAACACATTTATTTATGAGTTTACCATTTAAAATGGCTTCCGATTTAATTTTTGACCATTTTACCTAACATATATTTTAACAATTACTCTCTTAGAAACCATTGTAATACGTTAACATAAAAGGCACTTTAGAAAGTTGTGAGCACGCGAAAATTTTGCTTTTAGACGGGTCGATAGAGAACACGTGTACAAGTAGTGTTATGAAATTTTTAGAACTCACTTCCAGGTGTTTTAATGACATTTTAAGCTAAATAATGGCTGTTGACGTTGGCCTTTAGCAATATGCTTTAAATTAATTTTTCTTTAGAACCATAAAAAGAGCTTTTTTATTGGCAACGCAAACTTACAGCAGTTTACAAACACAAGAATCAATAACATCTGTTGACTTATTCACATTAGTTACTCAGATTTTTAAGAGAAGAAGAGATATTAACAATCAATTTAAAACAGTCATTTTTTAGTTTTTTAACATACCTAAGGATATGGAAAAATTTAAATTATTTAATAAAACAAAGCCATATTTGGCAAGTTAAATTAGTTTTTTTTATCTTACCAAATAAAAATTTTCAAGGGAAACCACCTTTAAAAAACACCCTGTATACGTAATACGGAGTCTTTTGCACATAATATTTTTAGTTTAAGCGGTTATAACAATTTTGCGTTGGCGTAATTATTGACATTATCTTAACCAATCTTTAATATTGTTAAAACTTCGAATTTAATTTAGGTTTACAAGGAATGTCGTTAAATTAAAAATAAACAGCCGAAGTTGTGACAGTCTTCTAATTAATTTACGTCGCTATTATCCATTAACAAATTGAGCCTTGAGGCTTTTTAGTAATTACGAAACAGCAAAAAAGGCACCTTATTTTGATAGATGTTATACCGTGTTACATTATACCACATTATATATTGTTTTTGTAAACAATACAAAATATAAAGTAAACTTTTAACCACTATTTTCTTTAAGATATACGTTGTAATTTCAGAAAAAAATGTTTGATCCAAATTATTTTTATTTCCATTTCCCAGGCTCGTTTCAATTTGAAAAAAGGCTTATATTATCCAAAACATATACGGGAGTTATTTACTTTTAAAATAGCAATTTTATGAAAAAAGAAAACAAGATTTACTTACTTTCTAAATTTTATTTGTGAAACGAAAAAAATCATAACAAAATTATGGTTTATATTAACTGTAATAACATAATTTAAATTTCCCTGAAAAAAAAGGAGGTTCCTTCAGGAATACATTTTTTTACCTTTGGTAAGGGTTTGCTATTTATTTTGGTTAGTTTTATATAAATATTTCATGAAGCAGTAGTGCAAACAAATCAGCTACCGCCAGGAGAATGAAAGAACTTGTACAAAAACCTACCCATAGTTTTTTTGGGTTTTCTTACCTTAAATACGTTTGTTATTTTTCAAAAAAATAACATCTTTTACCTTTTTGGGACAGAAGTTAACAAACTTTTAAAAACTATCAAAATTTATGTTTTTATTAAAACAGACTGGCATAAAATACGGGTAATAGTACCCGGAAAAATGAAAGATGTTTCTTGCATTGTCTTTATTTATTTAAAAACAAAGAATTTCATCCAGTTAATATCTTTAGGAGAATACTTAATAAGTAGCATGACTATCTGAGTATTAATACAAAAAGAAAGTGCTCTGAGGCATGAAGGCGATGGACGCGATCAGGTTCATCAAAAGATTATTTTCTAAAACTTTCATTATTGTGGCTAATGACTTCTGTGCCCTTAAATGTTCTCTATTTCAGTATTGCTTTGGGTATATAATTTAAGCTTCTGACCATTCTTCATTATTACACTGGCCTACACACATTTTGGTACCCGAGGTTTAAGACCTGTTATTAAGTATACCTTGTAAACTGATCCAAAAAAATCAGTCATATTTTTTTTATATCAGCTCTAGTTTATAAAAACACATTTTTACAAAAATATCAATTTATTAAAAAATTATTGAATTTATATAGAGAATGTACATCAAGAAATTGTTATTTGAGTGATTTTCTTGAATGAAATTGTCTTGGGCAATCACGCATAAGTCCCCAGCAGTAGTCGGCCATCATATGAACGTCCCATCTGCCGTGGAACCTTTTCTCCATTGTTTTTATATCTTAATGGAAGCGTTTTCCTTGTTCTTAATTATGTTAAAAGTGGTCTAAATGACTATGGAGGTAGTATACTTTTATGCTCATATTACAGCCTAAATTTTTAAAGTTAACAAGCATTTTCTTAACTAGTTCTTTGTAGTTATCAGCCTGATAATTTCCAAGAAAATTTTGTGCAACTTCTACAAAAGATTTCCACGCAAGTCGTTCTATTTTTGTCTTAAAATTTTTTTAAATTTGTAGAATTTTTAATTTTTCGATGTTTTTGAGGCTGATCAAAAATTCCTGCATTTAATTTTTCATTACTATAGAAAATATCTAAAAAAATGTTTTATGAGCCCTAACTTTATGTGCATAGGTGGAAGAATTATTTTTCACGGGGAACCAAAGATCGATTTATGACATTTCTTTCACCAACAACAAGAACATCTCTCATTTTTGGATCCAATGACTTGATTTGGCTCGACTGTCCCAGCAACAAATAAAGCAATTATGTTCAAAATATTATATTTTCCATAAAAGAACTTAAATAACCTTATATTTTTCTTTTATTGTAGAGTGAGCAAGTGAAATAGAAGCATGTTTATTGCCATTATGTAAAAGAATTGCTTTAAAACTTCTTTTACTACTGTCAATAAAAAGACGCCAATCACTTGCATGATAAGTCTTCAAGCCCATGAAAGTCAGTAAGCCGTTCACATAATTACAGTATACCAAATTTTCATCAAAAGAAAAAAATTGCAATAAGTTTTGTTCTCTCGTGCCACATGTTGTAATTCGTACGACTCTTTTAATCTTGATGCTAGCAACTCAAAACGCTCTTTCGAAAAATCTAAGTCTCTGATAGGATCATAAAGCTCACCTTGTGAAAATATTTTTAGGGTTTAATGTCTCTCCAGCATATTCAAAATCTTCATCTTCTTCTGAAACTTTCATTTGATCTTCTTTGGATTCCTGTTCGACCTGATGAAAAACTGGAATTAAAACAGTGTCTGAATAAGGAAAAGGTCTTAAAGCTGAAGAAATATTGGGAGACTTCCACTTGTGGCGATTGTTTTTGTTGATGTCCACTATATTTGTCATACAGAAATAACAATCATCATGATGATTTTTTTGTTCACGCCAAATCATTGGTACTCCAATCTTCAAATATTTTTTCGTTCCTTTTTTCCATTGCCGCAAATGTTCAATGCACATTTTACAAACATTATGAGGTACCCAAAGGTTATCTTGATTGCGAATTTCAATACCAAAGTAAGCAAAATATAAATGAATTACAGTGTCAGTAGTCGATTTTTTTGATTTTCACTATTATATATATATATATATATATATATATATATATATATATATATATATATATATATATATATATATATATATATATATATATATATATATATATATATATATATATATATATATATATATATATTACCAAAAATTTAACAAAATACATCAGGATCATTAGAACAACATCTCAACTTAGTTGCCATAATAAAAAAATAGATAATTTTAATAGGAGTTTTCGCAAAATCAACCATTTTTAATAAAACCGGAAAATAATTAAATTGGGAATTGTGAAACCGAAGATATAAATAGAGCTACACCAAAAAAAAATAAAAAAAATTGTAGGCCAGTGTTACGTGAGGATATCATCTAGAGTCCAAGCGTATTATACTTCTTGGTTTCTCCTCGTTTTGTATATTTCCGGTGCTCTTTGATCCGAACATTCTTACATCATACATCGATATTGTAGTTCTTTCCAAATCTTCCAAATAATCTTTAGTAGTTTAAGCTAAGACTAATAAGTCACTAACCTGCCTAGTAACTTAAAAAAATAATAAAAAATTATTTTTTAAAGCTTTTAGGTATTTTCTGGCCTAGTGTAATCTCACTTTCTGGATTAGTTGCGCTTTTTCAGCACTGGTGCGTTAAGAAAGCTTTTTCCATGCCGGCAAGTTTCTTTTATAAAAGCTAAATTTTAGAACATTATCACAAAAAATATTTACTGTTCCTGGTTTAAGTAAATATCTATTTTAATACTTAGATAAAAGTTTTTTGTAGTGACAATATTAAGCTTTAAAAAATTGTAAAAAGCTTTTGCATAAAATTTAACAACAAGAAGTATCACCATTTTATAAACGATTTTTCCCTAATTTTCTCTATAAAAGAGTGTTAAATTACACACAAACCACAAGAATCGTCCATTATCCACTAAAGCGATGGAAAATTAAACATCAATTAAGGTCTCAAGTTTTTGCGTTGTTTTTGTTAGTACACAATTACCACTATGTTAACGACAAAATGCTTTGCAAGACCGCAAACTATTGTTGCAGATAACAAAAGGTTTTTGATCTTGTGTAACCTAAATTCCTGGTTTAAAAACATCCTTTTTTAAGTGTGCAGCTAACAATTAGTCATAGAAAATAAACAAACCAAGTTTTAGTATGATGTAGGTTAAATATAAGATGTTTTTTAGATTCCCATTGTCCTCCTTTATACAATGTGTCTAGAAAAATGTAGGAAATCTCACAGATAGAAAAGAAAAACACGTGAAAAGAATACTACAAGTTAAAATAACCTTTTTCGTATAGCCCTCCTCTTCGGAGATGTTGGCTCCCTAAGAGCTTCATCGCAATCGAGTTTTTTAGACAGAATTGAACCAAGTATATTTTAGTTTTAGTTTAATAAAATGTAATACCATGTAAAACGCTTTAAATTACTATCAAAGGATGTATATTACTCACAGCTGCAGGGATGGACCGATTTAACTCTCATACCGGCCTAAATTTTTTGGACAATCGTCCTAGAGTCATAAAAAGCCATATAAAAATAATTGGACCGGTACTACCCTTGGAACCATCCCTTTTAAACTAAATACTCCAGTGGTTAAAAATTCAAATGTAAATATCAAACTTTATACAGCCTAGAGTCATAAGAAAGTCTTATAAAAAAATATTGGACCTATAATAACATTTTGGGAATAACCACCTTCTCAAATACAGTACTCGGGGTGAAAAAAACTCAATGTATGATCCAACTCGAACAAGAGCATTTACAGTATTTGGATCCAGTGGATCTTCTCAAGGATTCTAAAAAAGACTAAGTCGGATAGCCTTAAGGATCAGAAGAACTGCATTTATAAAATGTAATGCAAATGTTGCTAGGCAGGCTAGGAGAAACCGAAAATACCTGGTACCGCTGATTACGTTTTGATCCAACTACATCATATGAGGTGATCAAATACTAAAATCATACACCAAGAGCAGCACTGGGGAAAGAAAATTTTAGGAAGCTCCAGTCATCAGCCAAAACAGTGGATGCTTGAGCTAAACATCTTTAAATATTAAAAATGTTTGAATTGCACTTCTAGCTAAATGTGACCGCGTCTATAACCTTTATGCCCCAACATACTTTATGATATGGACAGGTAATGATAAAAAACTTGAAGGTTTCTTAAAACATGTAAATTGTCTTCGATCATGTATCAAATTCACAATGGAGAAGGAGAAAAATTCGGCTCTACCTTTTCTCGACGTTCTAGTCAAACGAAATAATGGACACATACAAACCTCGGAATATAAAAAACCTACCCACACTGGACAATATTTACACCAGAATACTAACCACTTTAACGGAACCAAACAAGGGGTCATACGTACTCTACATAACCGCGCAGTGACCTTATGTAACAGTAAGGAATTCCTGCGAGATAAAATAAGTAATATAACTGGGGATCTTAAGCAGAACGGCTACAGTGAGAGACTGGTTAAGGATACAATCGACAAACATCAAGATAAGACAAAAAACTCCAACTTAACAGGACCAAATATTTATGAAAATTCCGTATATTAAAGGAACTTCGGAAAAGATAGGCAGAATTGCGAAAAAGTATAATATTAAAACGGCATATAAATCCCAAACAATCCTAAGAAGTTTCTTACTAAGACGAGACCGGACAAGAATGTCTCAAATAATGACTGTATCTACCAAATTCCTTGTGAATGTGGTGAGGTATACATCGGAGAAACAAAAAGACCACTTGAAATTAGAGTTAAATAACACAAAAAGTATACGGCACGAGGTGAAACGTCAAAATCGAGGATTGCCGAACCGCATGGCCAAAACAACACCGTATACAATGGTCGGAAGCAAAAATTATTCATAAAAAACCCACTGAAAGAAAAAAAAAATTTAAAGAAGCTGTAATAATTGCAAACAACCAAAATGTATTCAGCAAACCTAGTGTCGACATTCCGTATATCTGGCAACCGTTGCTAAACCGTAAAAAATCGGTCAAGCTTCGGTGAATAACGGATGGTATATAAGTCGTAGCTTTTAAGAATAGTTTTTAGTTGGAGATACATCATTAACCGAAACGTGGGATGATCAATTAATAAATAAAGACAATGGAAGTTCAAGATTTTAGTCTTATTGATACTTTGTTTTGGTGTAAATACCTTTGTACTTGTGTAACCTATTAAGCATTTACCTGAAAACAGCTGAAGATATTTACCAGTTAAAAAGCTACGGTTTTTAAATAAATAAAAAGTTGAAGAACAAAAAACATTTTTTTTAGAAATCTTTTTAGTATGACACGCCAAGACATTTTACCTAGATGCATTTTCTCCAGCTTGCGATTGGAGGTCTTAAACCATATTAAATTTCGAAGGAAATGGATTTTCTTTCTATAAGGTTTTTTTACGTTTTAGCGCCGATCCAGTTTTTGCGGAATCTAACTTCAGTTTGGCATTAAATAACGATGAATGTACGTCTTTTTGTAGAGTCAATTTAATTTCTTTCTAAATAGTAGATCCATTTTCCGTAATACTATTCAAAGAATAAAGTAAATGCAATAAAAATATTTAATTCTTTTCGCAAAAAAAATATGAATGGATGTGATTTAAACTTAAATTTAATTCTTCTATGAAGTGAAAGTAGATTTAAAATTCATCACAAACGCCAACTTGAAAGTTAGTAAAAGTCTTTGAAACTGTGCCAAAAATGAACATACGTACGCTTCCCCAAACCTGTTGTGGCTCCGGTGTTATGTTGAAAAATGTATTTGAAATTTATTTTGGCTTAAAGCGAACCCTATTGATATCTGCATTTCCTTTATGTGTGTGTTGTTTTTATTTTAGGCAGAATTTATGTTCGTATTTTTTTACCATTAAACTGTACTCTTTACCTTTCCATCTCTCTCTTTCCTGCCCCCTCTTTCTAACTAACCTTTTTTATACTATACTGTTTACTACCCTCTAACACTATACCACCATATAATTTCAAAATTACTGAAAATGCTGAGTTTGGATCTTATCACATGATCGTCCCCTATTACTAGCGGTAAAAGTTATGTGATTTGTAAAAAAAGCACTTTTTGGTAATTTGCCAAGATGATCTACACAGGTAAGGCTACCGCGTCCATTTGGAGAAATTTAGGTTGCTTTATACCAGGTTTTCACGATTTTTTAGCGAAGCTTCGAGAATCTATTTTAAAATAATTTTAAAATAGGTTTATATAGTTTAAATAATATACAGAATGTGTTATACAAAAAGTAAGAACTAGCTGCAATAAACCTTAATTTTAAAGTCTTATAAACTTTGGAATATTGCAAAAAGGGCAAAACCATTTTTTTTAGGTTTTTAAAAGTTTTAGCAGAATTCCGGACCAATTGTACTATCAGTTTTAAAAAGTTCAATTAGACTTTAAACTTAAGGTGGATTCAAAGACTAGCATTTTATAAAAATTAAATAATATTGAATATGGCAGACGCAATAACACCTTCTGTATAGTACTAGAACTAGAGGTGAAGAAAGCTAACTAAATTGGTATTATTAATCGACTGAAACATAATTAAAAAAGACATTGCCACACATTTCAGGAGATTTTTTAACTTAATTTAAGCAGAATTTCAAAGAAATAATTTAACAGAATTTATTTATAGACCACAAAGGCCTCCGCCCTCTTGAACGCGGTAGCCATCTCTGTATTGTCTATTTGTTGTTTCCGGTACCACAGAACGACATTCTCGGTGGATCCCGACACACACATTGACTCGATCGAGCAAGCGAAACAAATGACTATCGAGGGAACGAGCAAATGGTCTTGCAAGATCGCTATAACAGGTATTGCCAAGGCTGCATTCTAACGGGAAAAACTTTCTACTATATACTCAGATTTTTTCTTTGAGAAAATATTTTCTATGGCTGGAAACGCATATTGGTCGTGAGTATCGATACTATATATCGATATTTAAAGCGATCGCCCAGCCCTAGGTTAGACAGTAATGACGTAGATTAATGACATCCATCATCCAGTTAGGTTTTGTGTACCATGAGGTCATAAAAAAATGGGTCGACTACGGCTGATCGATGACGTATATCTATTGTCATTGCTGCAGAGATGTTTTCTTGGAGACATGCTGCTGCAATAATAATTGTATCTGATGATTGTTCTTATTTTTACATTATTGATTTTTATTAAACTGATTGCGAAAGTGATCCATTTTGCGTCGATAATATCATATATTTGGGTTATATTTTTTTGGTGTTACAATATAGCGAAAAAATGCCATAAATTTAAGATTACTTTGCCATCGTTAAAAGGCCTCCACAATAGGTATATTTTAGGCTGAGCTCTAACACTACGCCTATGCTCTCTGCTTGTCATTTTACCTCAATATTTTATTATGTAAGCCCCTAACATGGCGGTTTTATTCTGTGCACATTTTATTTAAAATTATACACGGTGCCTTTTGAAGCAATGCATAATTTATCACCTGTAGAAACTTTAAACTTTGGTTGTTGATGCTCTAACAAACAAAATTTAAATTAAAAATTACACAAGGGTGTTTTTTATTTTTCTGACATACTAAATTACACAGGCATTTTGTACATGGAACAATAGAGAAAAACATTTGAAATAACAGACCTCCTGTCGCCTTGCTTGGTAATAAAAATAAAATATAATTGGGAGTAGGATATTTCGTATCGAGAACGTTTACTCTGGTTGACGTTCCTTAGAGCCTGTCAAGTAAATTATTTTTTGCTCTGGGAGTGCCTTGTAATTTATGTTATTAACTACTAACTGTACTAAACGTAATATAGAATCTATTTATACATTAATAATAGATTATTAAAATATATATATATATATATATATATATATATATATATATATATATATATATATATATATATATATATATATATATATATATATATATATATATATATATATATATATATATATATAATATTATGGGACGTTTCACGTCAAACGGATCATCAAAATTTGAATAAATCTATTAAGATAAATTGGGGCTCAAATTATTTGTATAGGAAAGAACTTTCGAAAGCCATGTGGTATTTTTTGAAATTCAACATGGCGGCTTCAATATGGCGGTCGGAACCTGGAGAAAAATCAAATGTCCAGTAATAAAAGCTTGTAAAAATAAAAATTTGCAACCAATCGGGTTGAATTTCGGGTCAAATGACAGTTGATGGACTTTCCTAAAAAGCTGGCGCAGTAGGTTGTCAAAATCCAATATGGCGGTTAAAAATCCAGTATGGTGACCGCATTTTTAAAAATCGGCCGATTTGCATCAAATTTGGTATACGGGGGTTTTAAGGGTTTCTAATTACGAATCAGATTAGCAAAATTCAATGTGGCGGATCTAAGATGGCGGATGAATTTTTTTGAAAATCCACCGTTTTGCACCAAATTTGGTGTACATATGTTTTTTGGAACGCTGATCACGAATTCTAAGCAAACAGATTAATTTCAACTGAATCCGCCATATTGGATCCGCCATATTGGATCTGCCATCTTGGACCGCCATTTTGAATTTTGTCAATTTGACCTCGGATTTGCAATCAGAAACCCCAAAAAACTCCATACACCAAATTTGGTGCAAATCGGTTATTTTTCAAAAAATTATCCGCCATCTTGGATCCGGCACCTTAAATTTTAAAAATTTGACCTCAAATTCATAATCAAAAACCCCAAAAACCCTCGTATACCAAATTTGATGCAAATCGGTTTTGTTTCAAAAATGCGGCTACCATATTGGAGTTTAACCGCCATATTGGATTCGCCATATCGAAGATCTGCTATGACAGCTTCCAAAATAAATATTTTTTAATTGAAAAAATATAAAATACAATTAGAAGTAACCATAATATGTGTTTAAGTTTTAACTTAAAAGGTCTTCTAGGACAAAAATTCTTTTAAATCGTTTTTTTTGTCTATCGACTGTATATAACCCCCTATAGCTAACAAAATGGTAGGATGTAATTTTATTTTCTTTCTAATGTTATAGGTAAAAATACCTTATAAAAATTAATTTACCAGTGTTTTGCTTTAAAAAAATAAATTGTAAACAAGTAATGTCGCTTTATTGTTATTTTTTAACAAAACGTGTATCATACACTTATATAAAATGAAAAAACAAAACAAGGAAAATGTGTATCATAAACTCATAAGTAATGAAAACCCAAATATATGATATTCACTTTTACGCAATATCTTCTTAATGGCCTATCGCACTGTTAGAAACCAAAATTTTCAACTTTCTTTATAGTTAGGCATTTTCTATTACTTCCTTGGCAGTTTGGCTAATTACTTCTCTGCACCGCGCTTCTACCTAGCCATACTAACAATTAAATAAACATTCAAATTTAAAATGAAACAAAACTTTAATAAAACTATATACTGTAAAAAAAAATTAATATTTATAGATAAATTCGATAATTTATTCCTACCAAAGCCAGCGCTATACAGTTGCTAATTGAATCACCCGTGTTGTGTGCCTTTTGATTCGATAAGCAATTAAACTTTTTT
>JAHBCN010017898.1:0-17667 GCA_019359885.1 Listronotus oregonensis
ATTCATCAAACTAGTCAACCACCCTGTATATAAAAATAAAAATGAAGAAAATAATGTTTGAGCGGTAAAGCTTTTTCAATATCGAAAAACAAACTTATAAATGCTAGCGTAAATAAGTAATAAATAATATTTTAATTATAAATGAACCATTTTTTTGGCAATAAGCCACCGACGTAAATTACTATTTAGATCGTACGTATCCTAACTTTTTTTGGGTTATCTTTCCGTATATTTGTAATACCAGCAATTAATTTGACTGATAACACATATTTGCCAGACAATCACTTTTATTATTGTTTTTAAAAATATGTTTTCTGAAGTGGATAAAAATGTGACCGATAACATTTCTATTTATTTGTTTTTTAACTAAGACTAGAACTGCCGCAATTAGTTGCGTAATAGAGAAATGTATACAAATTAAATGTATATCTATAACCTATGCAACACACACCTGTAACTGGTCTTGAAACTTAAATGCTTTAATAGTTTTATGTAACCTGTACAAGGAAGTTTAAAGGTGTATGGAAGCCCAATGCTATGGCCCATTCGATCAAAAAATGTCCAGCCCAGTATGAAAATAACTGTCAGAGTTGGCCCCGCCGATTTTGCGCAATAACGAAATTCCACGAAATAATTTAATGTGTTGCCTACTTACACACTGATAAATCAGTGTAGTTAGGCAACACATTATACTTTTTAGAGCCGTATTAGTTTCGATTGTTTTGCTTTGTGTGATTATATTTTGTGGTTGCAGATTTTTGGATTGATAAAACCTTCTTATTTTAGTGATTAGTGTTTATTAAATTGGACTATAATTTTGTGTTTATTGTTTGTTACTTATAATATCGTAACAAAATGACTAGAGGTTGTATGGTTTTATCTTGCAAATCTAAGGGTAACATACCCGGCATTTTTTACTTTAGGTAAGTATTTCTTATATTTAAATTAGGTGCTTCTGAGACGTAACGTTAGGTAACCAAATAAATAATAATATATCAATTATGAATTATAGAAAATGAAAATTTCATAGAAATAGCAGTGAGAAAAGTAAGGCAATCTTAACTATCTTTTAGATGACTTCCACAATGTTTGTGTATTTCTGTGGATTATTAAAAAGAAATAAGGTTTACATTTAGGTACTTTTATTTCATTTAATAATTTAGTACATTATTTTAAAGGATCAAAATTATTAATTATTGGGCAGACCAGGCAAATTTTAATATATACAGGTCCCTCTAATTGAATAAAAGAAAGTACAATTTTATGTTAAAATTCCTCTTTGCTTTTTCTGTATTTTGTTTAAAAGGAAATTAGATTTTGGGTTTCTTAAACTTACATTATCAACTTTTTAAGCTCGACACACTGTAGACACATAATATTTAACGGTTACTGTTACAATGGATACCTAGGTACCAAAGGTTACTAAACATTTTTAACCACTGTTATTCTGTCTCATGAATGTTTGTTATTAGTCAAAAGTATATGCCTAAAAAGCAGTTATAAAAATTTCACTTTTTAATGTACAACCACAATCTTAGGATTAGATTAAACTCATTTACACTATCTGCCCTTCTTTTATCACAAATTGGTGATAAGTACATGAAACTATCATACAATGTTTGAAATTTATTTTAAAAATCGTGTTTTTATTTATTTACAAAGATTTTTGTAAAAATACAAAACTCCCAAAAATATCGACCATTTAAATAGAAGGCTGTAAAGTGGCGCCATCTATTCTTTCCATATTACATCAGATGATATAAAATCCAATATTACACAATAATTTTAAATATTCTATGGTAGTATCGTTTAATAACCAACAATTTTGTGCAAAAAATAAAAAAAACAGTGAATGCTTGAATTTGACATTTGATGATGTCAACTTTATAGATAGTAACAAAGAATTATGGAAGTCCGGCTCTGACCTACTATTCATTGCGCAAACTCCGCGGGGCCAATCCCCCGATTCCCGCTGCCCTGCACGCCTGGACAATTTTGTTCTACAGTATTGGGCTTCCATACACCTTTAAACTTCCTTGACCCTGTATGATCGCCATAGCCAGCTCTAAAAACAGAAAAAACGACAACTCTGCCATCGGGGCCATAATATAACTGAATGAAATGATGCTGTGGGTAAAAAATATTTTAAAATAACGGGTTGTTAGACCAAAACAAATTCATGAATAATTGTTAAACTTGTATGAGGAATCCATACCATCAATTATTCGAACAGCTGTAAGATAAGTTGCTTAATAGAGACCTAGCGTACAAGTCTTGAACAAGATCCACGAAAGAACCTCCAAAAAGTGCACATAGCCCAAGTCATAGCATAAATACTCCACGTGGTTTTGAAAAATTGGCGACTAGCCGATAAAAATTTAGAAGAAGTCCTAAATATTTTATTGGGCGAACAATATTTTGCCTAAAGCTATAAATTTCAAAAAGCTGTAAGCGCAGTGGATGCGAATTCGAAAATAATGGAACAAAAACACATTTGAATGGAGCGAAAGATAATGATTTTGTCCATGGTTTTAACATTATACATGATACGAGGGTCTACACCACGAAATATATGCTTTACTGCACCGTGTAGTTTAGTGATTAGTGTTTATTAAATTGTGTCTATAATTTTATGTTTATTGTTTGTTACTTATAATATCGTAACAAAATGATTAAAGCTTGTATGGTTTTGTCTTGCAAATCAAGGGTAACATACCCGGCATTTTTTACGTTAGGTAAGTATTTCTTATATTTAAATTAGGTGCTTCTTATGAGACGTAACGTTAGGTAACCAAAAAAATAATAATATATTAATTATGAATAATAGAACAATGAAAATTTCATAGGAAATAGCAGTGAGGAAAGTAAGGCAGTCTTAACTATCTTTTAGATAATTTCCATAATGTTTGTGTATTTCTATCGATTATTAAAAAGAAATAAGGTTTACATTTAGGTACTTTTATTTCATTTAATAATTTAGTACTTTCTTTTAAAGGATCAAAATTATTAATTACTGGGCAGACCAGGCAAATTTTAATATATACAGGTCCCTCTAATTGAATGAAAGAAAGTACAATTTTATGTTAAAGTTCCTTTTTGCTTTTTCTATATTTTTTAAAAGAAATTAGATTTTTGGTTTCTTAAACTTACATTATCAACTTTTTAAGCTCGACATACTATAGACACATAATATTTAACGGATACTGTTACAATGGATACCTAGGTACCAAAGATTACTTAACATTTTTAACCACTGTTATTCTGTCCCATGAATGTTTGTTATTAGTGAAAAGTATATGCCTAAAAAGCAGTTATAAATTTTTTACTTTTTAATGTACAACCAGAATCTTAGGATTAGATTAAACTCATTTACACTGTCTTACCCTTCTTTTAACACAAAATTGGTGATAAGTACATGAAACTATCATACAATGTTTGAAATTTATTTTTAAAAAATCGTGTTTTTATTTATTTACGAATATTTTTGGTAAAAATACAAAACTCACAAAAATATCGACCATTTAAATAGAAGGCTTCTTTCCATATTATATCAGATGATATAAAATCCAATATTACACAATAATTTTAAATATTCTATGGTAGTATCGTTTAATAACCAACAATTTTGTGCAAAAAATAAAAAAAACAGTGAATGCTTGAATTTGACATTTGATGATTTCAACTTTATAGGTAGTAACAAAGAATTATGGAAGTCCGGCTCTGACCTACTATTCATTGCGCAAACTCCGCGGGGCCAACCCCCTATTCCCGCTGCCCTGCACGCCTGGACAATTTTGTTCTAAAAATTTTGGGCTTCCATACACCTTTAAACTTCCTTGTGTGGAACCAGTACTTCGGCTCCGAAGCGAGAGGGTTTCAAAAATTGGCCAAAAAGATGTTACTATCGGTTCTTTGGGATACAAAAGAACTTTTTTGTGGATTATATTAAAAATAAAACAAAAACCTTAGATTATAACTAACTATCTGGACCAGCAGGATAAAGAAATAAATATTTTTTTATTGAGACATTACCTCTAGGCAACCCTCGTACCTCGCAAAAAACTATCAATGGACAAAAGTATGAATTGTTGCAACATTCATTCGTTTCTCTAGATAGTTCCCTTGTAATTTCGTGTTGTTCTCAAATTTTAAAACATTCATGCTAGGAAACAATTTTTATTGAGGATGTCATAGCAGCCGTGAAAACGTATTTCGACATCTTTTTAAATTTGAGTTATAAATAAATATTTTTGTGTATAAAAATTTAAGAAAGTAATTTGTGCCAAGACTATTGAGCCATACCTTATTAAACATCAATAATAATATATATTATTAAAAGAATAATATTTAAAATATTTGGCAACCCTGATCTCAGTACTTTTATCTTGGAATTCGGAAGTATGTAGGTTAGGTCGTAATACTTAAAATATGAAAATAACTTTGTTTATAAGTATAATGATTATTTTAATATCAGCCATTAATCTGGAAACCAATAGATCACCATTGTTAAATATGTTTATTTTATGATACTACTGTATTCAGGGTTTTTCATAGAATAATTATTTTTTTATAATATGATAGGCCAACTGTAAACTTAGATTGTAAAGTAGTAATTGAGATGGTCATTATCGTCCGATTCTTTAAATTATTTAAGAACATAAAAGTTAAATATATTATTATTTTCAGCAGCAAAATTAGTAACAGACATCCCGTACCGACGGCGGTGACAAAAGTTTAAAGAATTGTCATCTCTTTTCCGGACAAGCGAAAAATATTAGTCTAAAGCTAAGTTTCCACCGGAGGAACATGAAGGAACTTTTGGTTTTTTTGCTTGTTGCTCAAAAATGCCCCCCAAATTCCTCAAAGTTCTGTTTCCTTCTTGTTTCGGCAACAAATGCTGCATGTTTACGATTGTTGTGTTTCCAGTTTTAGCGGTAAACTTCAAAAGAAATTCGGCAACAACAGGGCAGAAACATATTGTTTTCTGGGGAAACAGATACTGCAAATTTAGTAATTTGTTTTTGTCTTTTTAGAGTGCGGTTCGACGTTGAATATATGTTGCAAGGAATCGAGTGTGAGCAGCAACCGTTCTATTGGTGAAATGGTTGTCTATAATTGATATCTTCTTCTGATTTTTGGGGCAATTTGACATAATAACCATTCTGATCGGTGCTGGACATTCGTAAGAAATTTTTGCCACTACCATTATTTGTATTATTTCCATGTGTAGATCGTCATTTTTTAATGCATTGAGTAGGTGCATGCCCCATATTCCTTCTATCCGGAGACTTGGTTTCACCCAAAGGTTTCTTTTTTCTTTTTGTCGACAAATAATAGGCCGCGCTGCTGCCCTATTTCATTATCTTGATCAATGTTTATCAACCGCGGGGAAACACTAACTAAAAAAGTTGCTCTCTCTCAGTTACCAAAACATTAAAAGTTCTGTCAGTGGAAACAAAAAGTTTATTATTTTAGCACAAAAAGAGGAAACACAGAAGCAACAAAAATGTTGCTAAATGTTGCTATTTGTTCCCCGAATAGTAAACGCCTAAATTTGCAGATATTTGTGTTTTTGATAAAACCTAATTTTTATGAGTGTAAAATAGATTGCAGTAGGGTTGCCGAACTACGCTACGTTGAAATAAATATACCAGCTGATCCAGAAGCATGGCTTCAGCCTTTTTTTCTGCACTTTTCAAGAAAGAAAATGTCAAATTTGACGTTTTTGTTAAGTCCTGTGACGGTTGGCCAAAACGGCCTCAACTTTCAATTTTTAAATGAGACACAACAGTTCCCATATGTCAAACTATAACAGCTGCATACATTTTCAAAAAAGTTTTTAGCTGTCAAAATTTGACAAATGGGGTTCCATTAGAGGCAAAATGTTCTCAGGAATCATCAAACCGGAAGTCACGTGACTTGACAAAAAACCGTCAAACTTGACATAATATCCACAAGTTTTATTTTTCTGTGAAAAGTGAAACCCATACTCCTGGATTACACGGTATACCTATTTAATTAAAGGTAGTTTTACCAGGCCACCCTGCTGTAATCTATCCTACTCACATGTATTATTTATAAAATCGGGTTTAATTAAAAAAAAAAACATAATTGCAAATTTTAAAAGGCGACAATGGTTAGATTGTGTTCCTTAAAAACGCCTCGCTTTTATTTTGTTACTTGATATTCTTAGTATAAGCATCGGTGGTTCAGTGGTAGAATGCTCGCCTGCCACGCGGGCGGCCCGGGTTCGATTCCCGGCCGATGCAAGTTACTTTTTTTTTTTTTATTAATTTTTTTTTCGGTTTTCCATTTTTATTGTATACAATTTTAATCTTAGATAATTAGATTTGCTATGATTACAAAATAACAATATAATACCGGAGTTTTATAATCATTTTGTCATTTAAAGAAACATCTTTAAAGTTTTCTAAAGGTTTTAACAGTATGTCCTTCCTTATGTAGTCTTTAAAAAATTGTAGTTAATTATTTGAAAGTGGGGTCCACCGCATTTTAGCCTACTAAAAATAAAAAATTGAAATTTCCAATTTTTTTTTTTCATTTCGTTTGTTTTTAAGGCGCATTTATGATTTAAAAAAAAGATTAATTCTAAATAATCAATATTTAGATTTTTTTTTTTGGCCTTTAAAAAAAAAAAAAATATAAATTTTCAAGTTTTTTAACAAAATTTTCTAGAAAATGTAACGAAAAGTTTAAAAAATACACATTATTATCTCGATTTTTCTTATTTTTTAAAAAAAAAATATATATACAACTTAACGAAAAAACAAATCTAACAAACAACTTCCAAACACTTCTGGTTAGTTCAAAATAGGTTTTTTTTGGTTAAATTGGATATTTTCTTTTCTTTAAAAAAAAAAAATCGAGATAATTACATATTTTTTAAAAATTGTTCGTTTTTCATGTACTTTTTAAAAAAAAAATACGATGATATTCTTAGGGAGTAAGAAAACAAAAATTTCGCTAAAAAACTGTTAAATGTATCATTTTTGGCACTTTTAATGGCTAAAAAATCACATAGATTTTAATTTTATAGTTGAGCTATTTTTTATCATAAATGCGCCGTTGTTAAAACGAACGGAATAAAAAAGTCTGATATCTTAATTTTTCGATTTTTTGTAGACAAAAATAGGATCAATTTGATTAGATATTTAATAAATAACTTATTTTTTATTTTTTTAATTTTTTTTGGGGTTTTTCCCTTTTTTATTGTATACAATTTTAACCATAGAAATTAGATTTGCATGATTACAAAAAACAAATAATACCGGATTTTTATTTTGTCTTTAAAAAACATCTTTAAATTTTTAAGGTTTTAAACTTGCCCTTCCCCTTCCTTATGTAGTTTAAAAAATTGTTTAAATTTGAAATGGGGTCCACCCCCATTTCATAAAAAATTTAAAAAATAGTTTAAATTTTTTTCATTTCGTTTGTTTTTAAACGCATTTATATAAAAAAAAAGATTAATTTAAATAATAATATTTAAGATTATTTTTTTTGGCCTTAAAAAATAAAAAAAAAAAATTTTAAGTTTTTTTTTAAAAAATTTTTAGAAAATGAAAAAAACGAAGGGTTGAACATTTTTAAAATTTCCAAATTTTTTAGAAATTATCCTAACTTCTAAACTGTATATTAACTTAATTTCATTAAATAAACCTCAACTCAACAAAAACAAAAGAGAGAATTAAAAATTTGCCGTCTTGCCCCCTAGTTCGTTGTTGAAATTGTATATGAAATTTCAACGAGACGAGGAAGGCTTTATCTCGTCTCGTCTCGCGGCAACTCTAATTGAACCAAATTTTTTTCCTGTAGAAATTGAAAACTCCTAAACAATACATCTAAAAACTACGAGTTGTTAATAATAATAATAATATTGTTTTATTGTCATAAAAGATCTTTTTGACAGGGCAAAATAAAAAAAAACTGATAATAAAAAATAATTTAAAAACTAAAAATAAATTATATATTATGGGAAAAAATATAATTATTTTATGAATAAATCTATAAATTTGCCCCCGGGACAAGAAATAGAAGCAAAAAACTGTTTTTTACCGTTAGCCGTACGGAAGGCGTCTTACGGGGGCAGAGGCTACTTAATATTGTCTCTCGCCTAGCGGAGACAGGCTTTCATCTAGTCATATTCTGTATGTATATATATATATATATATATATATATATATATATATATATATATATATATATATATATATATATATATATATATATATATATATATATATATATATATATATATATATATATATATATATATATATATATATATATATATATATATATATATATATATATATATATATATATATATACCAGGAGGTGACAACGAAATCTACCCAGCCCGCTATTTACTTGAATAAAAACATATGGCTTTCAAATTTTAGAATGACATATTATATTATAAGATGCCGATTTTGGATATTATAAGATGTGCCTATTACTTCTGCTTTAACCGGAAGCGACATCAACTTTGATTTTTTTAATGGAACACCCTGTATATTTTTTAAAATTTGCTTTCTAAGGGTCATTCCTGATATAAAATCTAAATTATATCCTATATATCTTTGATAGTTTTTAAAGAAAAATGGCTATTAAAATGTTAAACCGCACATTATGCAGATATATGGGAAAACAAATAAATGATATAAAAATTATTATGTTTAATTTTATTTTTTCTGCAGACTCTATCTGTGGAGGTCATAATAAAACTAATTCCGGCTTTACCGGAAGTGCTGCGAAAACTGTCTTTTCTAATAAGGTTACTTCAAAAATTTGGATTCTACGGGTTATTTCTGATATAAAATCTGTATAATATCCTATGCCTATCTTTGTTAGTTTTTGAGAAAATGGCGATTGAAGATGTCCAAACGACCGCACATTATGCAGTTATAGGCGAAAAAAATAAATGTTAGAAAATTAATAAGCCTAAAATAATTCAGGCCGTCTCTTTGGAGCAATTTTGTTATTTTAATATTAGTTTTTTATTTAAGTAGTTAATTAAAAAATAATTTAAAATTTAATTAAAAAATATTAAATGTTTCTAACGTTTATTTGTTTCCCTATAACTGCATAATATGGGGTCGTTTGGACATCTTCAATCATCATTTCTCAAAAACTAACAAAGCTAGGTATAGGATATTATACAGATTTTATCGGGAGGCCCCGTAAATCCAAATTTAAAAATATACGGGTCCCGCGTGGGGGGAGTAACGGGGAGTCAATTTTCGCGCACTTCCGGTAAACCGGAGTGGACCTATTATGACCCCTCCCCCAGATAAATTAAACATAGCTTCTTTTTTAAAATCATTTCCCCCGTAACCCCCGGTAGTTTACGGACCAGGGTTTTTGGGGTGCCGGCCCTTATTAAAATATACAAGAGATAGGTATGGGACATAATTTTATTTATATCAAAAATAATAAGAAACCAAATTTTTGAAAAATATACAGGGTGTTCAATTAAAAAATCAAAGTTATTTGTTTATATATGTAATTTAGCGTATATATATATATATATATATATATATATATATATATATATATATATATATATATATATATATATATATATATATATATATATATATATATATATATATATATATATATATATATATATATATATATATATATATAATATATATATATATATATATATATATATATATATATATATATATATATATATATATATATATATATATATATATATATATATATATATATATATATATATATATATATATATGTTTTTACTTTCATATGGGCGCCATATTGGATTTTTTTGCAGTCAAATAGTACTTTTTATTATTCTTCAACAATGAAACAACAACATGTTATAGGTTAGAAGTTTATAAACCTCATTTACTTCAAAAAACAAATATTTTTTTCAGTTGGCCTTGATTCCAGCGAATGTCATTTAGCGTCATTATTAAGTTAGCTCGGGTACGTAATTAAAATTTTTTCAACTTTGTAAAATGGTTAATTATTCAAAGAAAAACTTAATATTTTGGAACGTTATTTCCAAAGCAATGAAAATAATTAATATAGCTGGCAAACGTATTTTGATATTTCCTTTTAAAGGCAGCATCAAACCTTTTATACAACTGGTTACAAATTTGCTTAAATTCGGAAGTTTTTAAAAAACCACGACCCAAGAAGTACATTGAAGAAAATTGACAACAAGATGCTGTAGTTAACCAACTTTATAAAAAAATCCAACATTTTCAGCCAGGGATGTTGATAGAGAATTCCACATACCTAAGTCAACCAGTCATAGGGTAGTTAGGACTAAAAATATCGTTGCTATGTTGAGAAATATGGACAACATTTTAGAATTGCAGGTCGTTATTTTACATCTTAATTTTAGTAGAATATTGGTTTAGCCACTTTTCATTGTTTTTGTTTTTTACTTGTTTCAATTAACTGTTACGTGTGGTTTTGTTGTAACACGGTATTAACGTTATAGCTATGTTCGCGAAAACCATTTCTGTAAAATATCTGTTCAGCTTATCTATTTGCCAATTACTAATATTTTATTGTTTACAAAAAAATGACGTTCGCCGGAATCATGGCCAAAAATGAGAAAATATTTGTTTTGAAATAAATGAGGTTATAAACTCACCATTATATCATGCTATACATTGTTGAAATCAGAATAAAAGCACTATTAGGCTGCGTAAAAATCCAATATGGCGTCCATATGAAAAGATAAAGTTGATGATGATTTAAACCCGAAAAACGTAGAAAATAAAAATTGACTACTCGGTCATATTCTACGAAAAAAGTTGCTTTGAAGAGATTTTACAGATTTGAAAATTTTCACTCATAAAAAATATGGCCGATTTTCGAAAATGCATGTTTCAGGTTTTTCAAAATTTGTAAAAACCTAACTAGATAAAACCATGTAGTAAACGGGATTAGCTTACTAACATAATTATCCAAAACTTTCCCCATTTAACCGATTTTCTATCTATCGTGGTTTTCCAAGATCCCCATACATTCCCCACCAATTTGGGACACACTGTATAGGAATTTGTATTTTTGGTATTCCATAAAATAGGTGTATCCTTCACAAACATTGTAATTTTTTTTTATATAAGTTGAGCTAAATGATTTATACATAATAATAATAATAATAATAATAAAAGTCCAAACACAGAATCCTAAGGAACTCCACAATTTATATTTCTTCTTTCTGACATAACATTATTTTATGGTCTTTCTGAAAGATATGACGTGAACCACTTTAAAGAGACACCACGAAACCCATAAATCCCAAGGTTATTTAGCAGAATACGATGCTTAGTGATGAGCAAAGCAAGACCAAGACCAAGACCGGGCTAGTCTTGGTCTTGGTCTTGATGCTTGCAAGCCTGGTCTTGGTCTTGCAAGCCAAAGAAGGTCTGTTCTTGGTCTTGGTCTTGCACCACTGGGTCTTGGTCTTGCTGCAAGAGTCTTGCTGGTCTTGCTTTATTTTTGGTAGTAATTATTTAAACTAATCAATCTTGGATAAAATATATTTTTAGTACTTAAAAATAAATAAAGATGGAGTATATGTTTTTGCTTTAAAATTTTAAATATACCAGTTTTAACCTTACACATTGCATTTAAATTATTTGATTAAAAAATATATTATTATAAATGTAGGGGTTATTAATTTATTGTGGTCCATTTTTAGTTGAATTGAGACACAATTGTTTTATTAATACATCACTTTCACATTTATTTTTTGTTTTAAGAAGTAATCTTGTGATGCCGCTTCTTACAGTGTGGAACAAAAATAATGTGGTATTTCTAAATTTTTGGGAAATTTTTGATTTACCCTGTAAGTGGCATTACTGAAAATAATTAACATTAGGAATAAAAAAGTAATTTTCAGCTTCTATAACTTTTACCTACCCCTGGTTTTTTTTTCGTGAACGGTTTCGGAGATATATAACAAAGTAATCGATTTAATTATTATTTTATCAAAAAAAACCTGTCCTTAAATAATCGCCTTTTTTTTTCAGTCTCGACAATTTTTTTGTCATTTTCTATGAAATACCTCTATATATTGAGTATAAAAATTGAAATTTATAATATTAAAAAAAATCGCATAAATGCAAGAGTCTTGCAGGTCGGTCTTGGTCTTGCGTAGTCTTGCACTCGGTCTTGGTCTTGCTAACCCCGTTTGGTCTTTGGGCTTGCAAGCGAAAGGTGTCTTGGTCTTGGTCTTGCTGCAAGACCAAGACCAAGACCGCAAGACCAAGACCGGTCTGCTCATCACTAACGATGCTTTAAAACAGTCAAAAGCTTAAGCTTAATTACGAAAAACAGCAGGTGCTAAATCACCAGCATTTAACAAAGTGTAAAGATTTTCAAAAAAAAAAAATGCATCATTTGTATTTTTATTCTTTTGAAATTTGAATTAATTTAAATTTAAAATTATATGGTAATAAATGATAGAAATTATTTTATTTCCTACAATTTTTTCAATTATTTTAAAAAGAGTTGGTAATAAACTAATTGGTCTGAAATTAGAAGAAAAAGCCAACATTTCTGAAGAGGAGGCCCATAAGGAAAAAGTTTTTATGAACTAGTAGTATTTTTTACGTGTTTTTATATCCGGGAGGTTTTCCACATTTTCCAGACACCCTGTATATTTTTTTAAAACTTTAGAACAGCTAGATATCGGAGAAAGCAAAACCTAGCGAATAGGATCGATGTTGTAACAACCAAAATTGTTTGTTTATTAAAAAACAAAGTACCCGCAAACAAAGTGAATAGCAATATCTTTTTTTAAAATTTCAAACTAATTAATTGAGGAAGTTTACCCTTTTGGGTCAATAAAGTTTAAAATAACGAAAGGTCATAAATTACAAAATCCATAAATAAATGTGGTTTATTGTTCTACGACCTGTATTTACACAACAATCGTAATTTAAATTAAATCAAAATTTAAAAACGCATGGGAAACAATTACTTTTACGACACAAACAAACAATTATGACATGCTGATTAATTATAAAAAATATATTAATAATTAATAATTAAAATATAACAATGTTTTCTGAATAAATAGATATTCGAAACGATTATCCGCTATGAAAAATATTGAGTTTGGTTTTTAGTTTCCTTGCTATTTGTTCTCTGCCTTATCTGTGTTTGGTTGGATAAACGGGGTGGCAGGTATGGTTTTGCAGGAAACTTCCAAAAAGATCCGGAACATTTGTTAAATAAACAAAATGAAACCCGAATCAAAAAAATTTTTTTTTGGTACTTATCTGACTAAATAATCATCAAATAAATCAATTTTTGTAAAATCAAAGTGAATTTAAATGACTGCGCCATTTAAAGACTTAACCCAATGCAACCAGTAAAGTAATTAAATAGGGAAAGATGTTAAAATGTTAAAGGATTTAAGAGGTTTCTGGTCTAAAAAGAAAAAAAAAAAATCGTTTTTTAAATATTTTTATAGTTAAGATATTTAAAAATTTTTCCAAAGGATTTTAGTCCATTGAAAACAACGTAAAGGCCGGGAAACGGGGACTTGACAAGACCACTTGTCCCTTATGTATTTGGGGTGCTAGTTACGAAAATGGGGTTAGAACTCGAGCAATGGGTGGGTTTTGGAAAAAAATGACATTTCGCAAAACTAAGCCATCTTAATGTTTTTTGGGCACTGATTTTGAAAATCGAGTTATGCAGTTGCAAAAAGGGTTGTACGAAGAGATGTTCTTGCAGAAAAGTGGGATTGCGTTGATCAATTTTAAAAGGAGTAAAGGCGGACTGCGAAAAAAGGAAAAAAACGTCGCTATCCAAGACTTTGATAAGGGACGAAGCCCTTGAAGAGGAAATGGAGTTAGAGCTTGAGCCAAAAAATTTTACCAAAAAAGGTGTTTTTTGCGATTCAAAGATAAATTCCGAATTTTTATTGGGAGAAACAACAACAGAATTTGACGAGATGAAGAAATTACTTCTGCATGCAAAATACCAAATTTTTTAATACAACTGAATAGTAATTTTTTTTAAAAAAGTTTTATACTTGTCATATTTCATATATAAAATAAAAATATATTCCATTTTTAGATTTTTAATTTATATTTCTTTTTTCAACAAACCCCCTTGGGAGGGTGTTTCTTCATAAGGGGTGTAACACAAATTTTTTAGTTCGACACCCCGATTCTCAAAATTAGCAACCCAAAAAAAACATATAAATGGCTTAGTTTGCGAAATGCCCAATTTTCCGACCCACCCTATTTAGGGGCGTTTTTTGCAATTTTAGGGTTTTTCGACCATTGCTGCAAGTTCTAACTTCCATTTTCTAATCAACGCCCCAAAATACATAAGATGGGTCTCGTCAAGTTTTTTTTACCAGCCAACAACTTTTTGTTTTCTTTTTTTTTTTAATTATTTATGTTTTTTTAAAAAAAAATATTCCCTTAATATTAGGTTTAGCGCCGCCTGACGAGATATGGAAAAATTACAAACCCGTAACTAATGGTAGCCATTTTTTTTTGTAAAAAAGGTGTTTTGCTTATTTGAATATCATTCCATGCCCACCTAGATTGCACTTTTTAACATATGCCAAATTTTTTCTTTAAATACGCTTTGCTGGTTTCATTGGGATTAGTCTTTTAGATGGGGTCAGAGTGGTTTAAATCTTACTTTGATTTTTACAAAAGTTTGATTTACTCTCTCGTGACCATTGTCAGTTGTGTCTTGACTTACTGCGAATGTGATCATTGCTAATAATGGTAAACAATTTAGTCGTTTTACAAAACCCCCGGAACCCCAAAAAAAAAAACTTTTTTTTTAAAGTATTTATTATTTAAATAATGCTGCTTCACCAAGACAATGCATCGTGTCACAAATAAAAAAAATGGTCAAAAAAATTTTAAAAACGTTTAAATTGCTTCCCGAGCACCGCATTCTCCAGATCTGCCCCCTAGGGGTATTGGCTTTTTGCAGACCCCAAAAAAAAGCTTAGGGAAAAAAAAAGCTTAAATGAAAAAATGATGCCGAAACTAAGACCATTTTGAAGCGAAGACAAATCGTAAAACGTTGGAAAATTAACACACTTCAAGGAAAGTATGGTTGATGAATAAAGTTAAATCTTTTTTAAAAAAGGGAAAAAAATAAAAAATTGATTAAAAAAATTTGGGAAAAAAGGGGAAAAAATATTTTTTTTTGCTTCCAAACCCTTATTGCTTTTTATATTGTGTTATATTTTAAAAACAATTTCCAATACTGAATTTTATAGTTTTTTTTGGGGGAAATAAATAAAAATTTATTTATTTATTTATTGATCGCAAATTATACTTTTAAATAATGCTATGTCAGAAAATTGTGGTGTTATTTAAAAAGTTTTTTTTTGTGGAAAAAAAAAAATCGTTTAAAAAGGGGAGATGAAAAAAAAAGCGAGAAAGGGATCATCCACCCCATACTTTCCCCCCAAAACCCCCTGTTCTTGGGTAACCAAAACACAGCAGGGGGGCAAACTGGGGAATGGACCCAAAAAAAAAACCCCAAAAAGAAATGGGGGGGGAAACCCCTCAGTAGAATAAGGCATAAGGTCAGTAACAAACCGCAGGCGTGTCAAAAGGAGAGCAGGGGGCTCCCCAGGTGTCCTGTTTGTGACAGGGGGGGAAACCCCCCTTCAGACATAATGCCCACAGCAACCAATTCAACCGGCCCTACAGTGTAGTCCCCCAAAAAGGGGGAGGACTGGCCCCCAAAAAAAAACCGACCTGCTCCGGGCTGACATCTGTTAGTACCCCGGGGGGGGCCCCCAAAAAACCAAGGACGGTGTTGGATCGGGAAAAATATGGACAGAGACCGAGGGCAGAGTTTTTTTTAGTCGGGGGACTCTCGAAACCCATATTTCAAGCGGAGGTTTTTTTTATTGAGATGTGTGCTAGATCGCTGATTGATCGACACTGCACACGTAAGGGGGTTAAAATTTTTTTCCCCCGATAGTCAAGCAGCCAAAAAGGGTCTTGAACCCCCCGGGGGAACTCGAGAACAGTCTGGAACTGCAAGGATGCACTGACCAAACTGGGTCAAAAAAAAGGTTACACTACTGTGGATATCTGGACACCCCGGCCTAAAATTAAAAAATCCGCAGACCTCCTTGCCAAAAGAGGGCGGAAAAAATTCACGGGGCCCGGGGAAACCCGGGCGGGGGGATATCTTAAAAAAATGGCCAAAAAATTTCCCTATCAGCTTGGACACAAAGAGAAAATCTTCGGGGGGATGGACTTCCGGGTCTCAGACACACGAAGGCCTTCATAAGCCCACCGAACCAACAATGTACTGTCAAACTACTGGAGAAAAAAAAAGGGTCCCCTTAAAACTTTATGGGACTTCACGGGCCTGAATTTGGGAAATACCACATGCAAAACCCCCGGGGCCTTTACCGGAAGACTTGAGTGCCGCTTTCCCGGGTGTTCCACAAAAAAGGGGGTTCCCCATCCCCCGAAACTACTAATAGTATTTTTTCCCCGGGGGAAAAAATTTTTAAAAAAAAGGGGACCAAGGAAAAAGTTTTTTAAGTCTGGGGATGGCCGCTGGGGGGGAAGGGGGAAAGTAAAAAACCCCAAAAAAAAATACATTTGTCAAAAAAATATCAAATAAAGTGTATCAATAAATGGACTATTTTTTTTTTTTTCTCAAAAAAAAAATAAACCCTTTAAAGGGGGGGGGGAAAAAATTTAGAAAAAAAGGGTTCTCCGGGTTTTTAAACCCCCTTTAGTAAATTTTTTGTTTAAAAAGAGATTTTAAGCATTATTTTCGGTTTAAAAAATTTTGCTTTCCTTTTAAAAACCCCCTGGGGGGGTCAAGTAAAAAACCCCTTTTTTCGAATTTTTTTTAAAAAAATTTTAAAAAAATGATATATACCTTTTTTTTTTTGATAGAGAAAAACCTTTAAAAAAACGGCGAAAACCGCAATTTAATTCTTTTTTAAACCCCAAAAAAAAAATACTACATAGAGACGTAAGCATTTAAGGAAAGATGTTTTTTACTAGGCCCTTTTTTTTGGGTAAAAAAATTTAAAATTTTTTAAATTTTTTTAAAAACTAATGACAAATGCATGGTTTTTTAATTTTAACCCATTTAACGATATTAGACAACATTAGATAATTACCAACCTAAAACTGTAATAATCATTGAGCGGGTCCTTATCAAGTTAGCTTTGAAAACAAAAGGATGCTGAAATTTAAAAAAAAAAAATTTTTTTAAAAAACAATAGCACAACACTAAAAATTAAATTTTAAAATAGAAATTTCGGATTTTTGACATTTTAGCATCCTTTTATTTTCAAAGTTCTTGATAAAAACCCGTGGATTATTTCAGGGGGGTTAAAATTTTTTAATTTTTAAAAAAAACGTTAAATGGTTTAAATTAGTAAAAAATTTTTTAGAAAGTCATTAATTTTTTAAAAATTATAAATTTAATTTTTTTTTAAAAAATCGGCCTTTTAAAAAAAAACGTTCCTTTGCGTTCTCTCTATGTAGTATTTTATTTTTTCGAAATATTGGTTTGAAAAAATATTAAATTTCGGTTTCGCCCTTTTTTGGTTTTTTTTCTATCAAAATGTAAAAAGTATATATCATTGTATTTAATTTTTTAAAAAAATTGTAAAATGGGGTT
>JAHBCN010017899.1:0-17698 GCA_019359885.1 Listronotus oregonensis
CAAAAAACTAACAATCAAAGAAATATCTAAAAAAAAAGAAAAAGAAGCTGTCAATGACAAAAAAGATATTAACAATCTTAGTCAAATCTATTTTAATTTAATCAATCCATAAATGTTTTTCAATCAAATATTAATACACTTATCACACTGTATAAACAATATTTATAACAGCGACCACTTCCCTGTATACAGCATATCGAAAAACAAATATGCAAATAGCAAGCCTTTATCTCTTTTTAGTTCCTTTATTAAAAAAAAAAATATCGAAAAAATAAATCAAACGGACATAGATTTAAAATTCTTTTAGTTATAAAAATGTATCAGAACTCCAAGGTAGGCATCCTGTTTAAATTAATTTATTATGTACCTGATTATGTGTTAAGATAGAACTTTTAAAATGTTGATTTTAAAATTGTAATTGTTCATGGTTTACACTAATCTTTTAATACTCTAAAAATATTGTGTGATGTTCTGTTTTAATTATGTTTTAATTTTAATTTTATTTTTTAGATACTTACGCTTGAAAAAGCACAATAAATAATGTGCGAAACGTTGCAATAAACTACCACCATTTGCTTTATTAACAACCTATTCCCAAGAATAAAAAAGGAAATTCATATATATATATATATATATATATATATATATATATATATATATATATATATATATATATATATATATATATATATATATATATATATGTAACTTTGAAATGGTAATGACAAAAATTTTAAAGTAAATGGTGAAAAACAAACTTTTTTCACGTATTGCTTAATCGGAAATGATGTTGCATGATCAGGGACAACCGCAATTAAAAATTAAATATTTGAACAAAAATGAAGTGAACTGTCGAAAAAATTAATATCCAATTAAAATAATTAACAAAATCTTAAGTGTCGCTTTTAAAAACATAATATTTAATATAAAATATATAATATATTATATTATATATTATATATTATATATATATATTATATATTATATATTATATATTATATATTATATATTATATATTATATATTATATATTATATATTATATATTATATATTATATATTATATATTATATATTATATATTATATATTATATATTATATATTACATAAAAAAATTTAATGCAAATATCACCAAATTGCCCTTTTTTCCATTGGAAAAAAATATAAGTTATGCTTTAAAATTAGGAAGTAAATTTAATTTTCTCAGTTATTTAACACATTTTATCTGTTTAACGATTTAAAATTAAAAAGTACGATGTTTTTCGCCACATTATATAATATTTAAAATCGGAAGACTAATTCCTCCAGTAGTCAGTCTAAAATTCTCTCTCGTCAAAGCCTCTTCACCTGATTCTACATAATTTTTTTTTTTGTAATAAATATAGTAACTTTTAAATTTTTCGTGTTGCTTCTAGTGCATTTTGTATAAAACATTTAAAAAAATAAATGGTTCCCAAAAATCTTATTTTCTTAAATATATGTTCAATAAACCATTAAAGTTGGCACAGTATGAGAATAAAAATTAGGTGCTCTTTGAAAAGAAAAAAAAAACATAAAAAGTAGCTAAAAAAGTTTAATTTAAACTGGAGGCCGCCTTTACTTTTTATATGGACACATTATAAAAAACAAAGGCGGCCTCCAGTTTAAAGCAAATCATTTTAGCAATTCTTTATTTTTTTTTAAAGAGGACCAAATTTTTATTCTTATACTGATGCAACTATACTATATAAAGTGTATAAAAATGAGCCCATTTTTAAATAACCAGATAATAAATTAAATCCATTTACTATGATAACAAAATACTATTCTTTAAAGAAGTTAAATCACAAAATTGACGGATGCTATTTACTATTGAAAAAAACATGTTTTTTTGCATTTTTTCTACTATATTAAGGCTCTGTTTGGATATAATTGAACTTTAAAGTTTTAAACTATTTACTTTTTTTTTAAATCTTGACCTCTTTCCTTTTCCGGAATACCAATATTTTTCAATTAAATAGTGTCCACTCTGTATTTATGGTTAGTTGCACTTGCGGTAAATAAATCAAAATATTCCATTGAACAATTAAAAATTATGGCCTACAATAACTGGGAAATATGTAACAAATCGCGAAATATCGAGAAACGTTGGTGTTTATGTGACGCAGTATTGATCTTGACTTAAATCATAATAAATTTGAATTATTCATATTGTTAAATATAATATTTAATTAATTTATATGATAAATAAAGAACTTGTTATTAAGAAGTAATTGACAGCTCAAGTTAAAATTAATGTTTACAGTACAATATTGTTGGACATTTTTAAAACAGATCACCTAATAATAGCTTAAAAAACCTTTTAATGTATCTAATTAGTCTATCAACGTTTCGGTGACGAATTGGTCACCGTTTTCAAGATATTAAAAACTAAAGAATGTCCAAAAAAGCTAACAGGAATTAATATTTAAACCATTTTTATTATACTATTAAAATTTATTTGGCACAATAGGTCATAAACTATACAAAAATTTCCCTTGCAAAGGTCAACCGACTGTAGGCGTGCAACAAGTGTATATGTCGCACCCACTTGGCGTAGTTATCCATTTCGTGAACTGGATGTCTAGTTCGTGAAGTGGAATCAGATAGTGTTATAATATTTTATTTTGCTATATGGACAGTTTTTATGTCCAGTTCATGAAATGGATATTATGTGATTTTTCCACTTAGAGAAGCGAGACTATATTACACCATCTGGACACAATGAATGGCATGAACATTATATTGAACTACTAAAGCAAAATAAATATCAAAGATAATTTTTATACGCTTCTTGATTAATATTACATGAAAAAACTAACCACAACTAACCAGAAATGTTGGGTCGTTGCATTGTATTACAGTAAATAGATAAATGCCAAATATATAGTAAAAGAGACTGAATGATTTTTGTGTCCAGATGCTGTAATACCGTCTCGTTTCACCGATTGGAAAAATGGTATTTCCATTTCATGAACTGGATAAAAAAATTGTCCAGATGGTAAAATAAAATATTATTACACTATCTGGTTCCACTTCAGGAACTGGACATTCAGTTTATGATATGGACAATTACGCCATCTGAGTACGACATATACACAGAAAAAACACTATAATATATTGAATAACAAGGCTTTGATTGCTTGATTTTTAATTTATCCAATAAAAGTTAAAGTTTATTTAATTAATTATGTTTGGGACAATTGAGGAGAAATAATTAATGCTATTACAAGTATTATATTTAGACCATATCAAAATAGTATTAGGTTGAAATATCTTATTATTATGTAAATTATTCTATATCTTTAAAACTAAGGGAAATCTGTACTTCCTTGAAAATCAGAGAAATTATTGTGTTTAAAGCTTTTTTGTAATCCAGGAAAAATTTTAATGTATTGCAATGGAAACTTAATTTGGGTTAAATTAAAAGTGTCGTACGATTGGAATACCAATATTCCCTTCGCATGAAACAATACTGTGATTGGCACAATATCGTGACCATTATTTCAATGCGGCGTATATTCAATTTAATGATAGCTAAAATTAAAAACAACCTTCCACCTTCATATCGATATTCGGCAACTTCGGCGCTGGCTGAACTGAACGACAACAGGTTCAGGTTCAACTGAATGGTTAAATCAAAGAATATAAACTCAATAAGAAGCGACAATATTCGAAGTCCACAAGAATTTACGGGAGGCTAGCTGTTTAACTGTCAACCCGCTGCCGGCAGCTTTTAGTCGGGATTACATGTTTCGTTTAGTGCTTTGTTGGGTTTTATGTGCTGTTTCATTCGTTTCGTTCAGGTTTGTGGATATCTTTTAAAAAAAGCACTAAACGTGCCATCAGTGTGAATACTTATAAAAATTATAGATCACAATGCGAATCTTTAGATGTTAATTCTTTGTTAATATACTGTGTGGATCAATAAATGGAACAAATTAAATATTATGCTTGGACATATCGATTGGTATTTTAATTGTGCATTTTTTTTAACTAAAACTGTTTATACAGGGTGTGTCATGTGACGGTGGCCAGTATCAACTTTCTTAATTTCAATACAACACCCTGTATATTCAATTTTTTTTGTTTTTTCAAAGCATTCTAGACATATTTTATGTACAATGTCCTATACCCATCTTTAACTGTTTCGTAAATATTAAGCGTTTTCAGGTTTACTGCATCTATTGCCTTTGCATCTTTGCCACTTTCGTGAGGGTTACTTTTTGTGCATATACCTACTAGAGGCAGCCGTGCCGCTCGGCTGTGCGGACAAGCGTGCGAGAGAGCAGAAGAATAGTGGTATAAAATTTATTTCGCGCCTTATTGCTGATTAATTGGCGGAAGGGTCTTATACCGCCGACAAATTAAGAGAGAGAGAGGTTAGACACCTATTTTTGCTTCTCTGTCTCCTTTGCGCTTCAATTCACAAAAACTGACTCTATTGAATATTACTAAAAAATACTCAAGAAAAATTGGTAGCATCTAACAATAATACATCTAAAAACAAATTATGGTAATTGTCTAGAAAGTGGCCGCAACTCCGATTTTGACCAAATATTGCATACGGGGGTTTTTGGGGCGCTGATCACGAAATCTGAAAAAAAATATTTAGCGGAAACAATTTTCTTTTTAGGGAATATCCATCATCAAACTTGAAAGTCAAACCGCCTCATTTACACTATATTCCTTCTTTTTACTAGTCTTCATTTTTACACTAAGAAGTGGCACACAATATTTTTTATAAAGCCTTTTAAAAACTTTTTTTTGTTTATTTTACACTTTTTTTTTAATTTAAATTGCCAAGTATCACTTTCAAACGGGGCGGCCATGTTGTATATATTGTATACCTGGTTGCAGAGTTTGAAAGTGAATACCTGATAAATGAAAAATAGGTATAAAATAATTATAAAAACAAATTTTTAGAGAGTGTTTAATAAGCTAATTGTCGTTTCAATTAGTGTAAAAATCAAAATTCCGTACAAGAAGGAGGAATAATGTAAATTAGGTTAGTTTGATTGCAAATTTGCTGATGATATCTCGAAAAACAGAACGCTTCCGCCAAAAGGTTTTCATATTCGTGATCAGCACCCAAAAAAAACCCCATGTATAAATTTTGCGTTAAATCGGAGTTGCGGCCACTTTCCCAAGACGTTACACACGCCTGTTTATTTATTATTGAATTTATTCCATTTAAAACGATGCACACTGTATTATAGCTCGGCCACTACAAAAAACGACATTCATGGAGCGTTGCAGCACCCTCCCGATTTGTTTATTAAATATGTTTATGATTTGGAACATGCTTTTAAAACTAAGTTCGAACATTTCTATAAAACAGGAAGGTTTCATAACTATGAAATGAAATGGAAAGAATATAATTTACCCATCCATGCAATGATTTCCCAAAAATGTACATTATTAAATAATTTATCAGGCTTAAAAAATATTTTATATGATGAAATATACCAATCGTGATCTAAAGTACCAGTCAAAAGATAAGAAAACTAAAAATTATATCACACATATAATCAATTTATAGTCACGGTAACAAGTCGATGTAACTTTCAGATTTTGTCATTTCAATAAACTGTTTGCCTACTTTTTTTTTAAGTCACTATTTTTTATCTCACCTTAAACAATTCAAACAGCCTTGGCATTAAGCCCCTTCAAAACTAAAATTGTTTATTTAGTGATGTTTCAGACACCTTGATTATCAAGTTTTTCCATTCTATTCTTTCCAAAATATCTACTGAGATTTTTCCAAATCATAAACCTACTTTCAAATTTAATTTAATTTAATGGGAACCCCTTTTTTTATTAAGCATGCTGTACATTGTATATTAATATATTCTTACTGAAATTTTGTTGTTGTTACCAATATAGAAATGCTAAATTATATGTTTATGTAATAAAAAAATTAAACTACAATGTGTGTTTTTTTACAGTAAAAATGAAAGGATATGCATTTATAGTAAAGGTAAGTATTTAAGGAACAGTGTATAGGTACCATTTTACACAAAAAAACATCCTCCACTGAATTTTTTGACCCCAGAAGCCACATGAATCACCTTTTGTAAAACTTCTCTTTTTCTTTAAAGAGATGTACATCAAGAGTAATTAGCGAAAGCAAAAAACTGTATACTAATCGTTTTTTTTTCCAAAATGTTATACTCTCAAATTAGTTAGACGTAAAATGGATTACAAAATTTAATTTCTGCATACGGTGCTTGAAAATCTCAAAAACCATAATAATATATTACTTTTACTTATTGTTTTATTACAATTTTGAAATAAAAGATTTCTTATAAATATTTTATCCTGTTCACTAAAGTACGCCATATTAAATTTTGTAAGAAAAATTTCAACATTTAATCCCCTGTAAACATCAACTTTGCCCAAAACTAATTTTCTCAAAAATAATAATAACTAGCTAAAAAGACTGCAAAAAAACTCCTTGAAAGTGACGATTTTCTTGTGTAAGACCCTATTATTTTGTCTTTAGAAAAGGGTACATATTAATAAAATAATAACCCCGATTTCCTTGGGGTTGAACTCCTTGATACAAGTATTTGCAGGTAACAAATTATACGATTTTTTCCTATGTTTTGTTTGTATAGAATGAAAATTTATCATGGCGCCATAGTGGCAATCTGGCTATCTCGATGCTATCTAAACAATTTTTCTTAATGATATATTTGTATACAAATTTTTAGAAATAAGGGTTTTTTCTACTTTTATTAAAAAATCTTTTATTATGATGGATGAGCTGGGTTAGGGTAAAGACAAGTACTAACTGTTACCATCAAGAAACTTTTTTTTTTTGGAAATCAATACTAAAAATGTTTCCCATGTGGTGCAAGGATATTTTAATGTAATTATTTTATTTTTAGATAGAGGGATAAATCTAAATGAGAAAGAATTAGACATTGTAATTCCATCAAGGGACTTGCAAATACATTTTAAGGATTGTTTAGAAAAATACATTCAGGAGAAAAAAGAAAATACATCAGATCTCCATACATGTGCTTTTGTACCTGCGGATGATTTAACATTTGGTTTAACGGAAAGTGTTTTACTTATTATACAGGATGGTCCATTTTTTTTAAAACCTGTTTGATGAGATGAGAGGCTAATGTTAGTCCTTATCAAACAACTTAAAAAGTCTATTTCGTTTTAGGACATGCAGGTAGCCAAGACTCCCTGCACTGTAGCAGAGACCCCGTTTACTGTGACAGAGATCCCTTATTCTGTGGCAAAGGCTCCAGGTACATAAAGTAGTACTGTAAGCCTTAGGTCAGCAAGTCCCTTGGCATCTACAAGCTCAGCAACTTCCTAAGACGACGTCACCAATGAGTACATAGTTGTTCCCTCCGAAAACAGAACAGAAGTTCATTTTATGGGGCAGAAAACCTTTGGACGCAAGAGCTTCCGAAACAGTTTCCGGAATTCGATTTTAAAACCCTACTAAATGTAGTACAAATTTATATTTAGTCAATAAAACATTTGTATTTAAACAATTAAAGTATTTTATTACAATAAATACTACATCAAATTAAATCAACTGTGGGTTAAGGTTGTTTAAATGAGACTCTACTTCAAGATAAATAATAATAATTTTTGTCACAAAAATATTAGATTTATTTTAAATAGAGTTCATATTAATGTAGTATACACCTACTATTTGCTCCAGATTATATCTATTTTAATAAATCCCGGGCTTTTCATTGCATTTAACATAGCCATTAGTAAAAACCATGAAATTCAATAATTTCTTATGTTAGTTTAATTACGTTTTGATAATGTTTAAATAAGATACAATTTACTTAATGATTCTTATGTTTGAACTAATTACAATGAGATATGCACAAATAAAAGGAAGATATTCATTTATTTAATTACAAATGTCATTCAGGTATTGCAAATACAGTACCCCATTGACTCAATGTGTATCCCATTCATACTATGAAAGCGTTTTCTGTGTGTACACTGAACACAATTACCTTAATACTTAGAATACTATTTTATTAATTGGGTCAACTTCACTGAGACGGGACAGTTTCATTTGATGTTCAATTATTTTTTAATCATCATTTTTGGATTCGGCGGGAAAAATATATGAGAAGATGTCTATTTTAGGTTTTTTGTAAAAGTAGGGACTAGTTATCCTGTTAGGATATAGGAAGAGTGATATAGAAATGTAAAAAGTTTTAGTAATTAATAGTAATAATAAGCAGTAGTATTAAATTAAACTTACTAAAACTTACTGCATTTCTATCTTACTTGCCCTTATATTCTATAAGTCGAGCTTTAGTATCGGTAGTCTGTGGAATAATCTAAGATTAAAACACCGGAAATGAAATTCTAAAAACTCTTTGATCCCGACTTTAAAGAAAAATCCTATTTATTGTGTTATTATACCAAAAAATAATCAATACTATGAACTGAAGGCCATGAAAATACATCATTTTGGTGTCATACCTGCATGTCATGCGCATTCTTGCGTGAAAACAAACAAGTTTTTTGCAATGAGTCCCTTGGAATTATCGAGTTCATAAATCATAAAAACAGTTTAATTTAATTGGGTTTTTAATTGGACAGGATGTAAACAAAGCAATTTTAATTGAAAATCTGACGCACGGAGCGTCTTTGTAAACATTAAGGGGTGGGACTGAATTTGTTCTTTACCTTACGATGTTTCTTAATCAGTATTATGCTAGGCATTAATCCTGTCTATGGTCAATTTGTTATTATAGATGAAAAAAATCAATTTCGATGAATCTATTTCAAGAATGGAATTGTTAATTGTGTTATTGATATATTTTTTTATAATTTCTTAACAAAATTAATTCCTTCGTTACAAAAACAAATTTATAGAAGCAGTTTTCTGTTAGAAAGGTTTTTTTTTTAATTGTAATAGTTATATATGCCTTCACAATTTTTGTGTCATCTGACCATGATTTTAAGGAGTAAGATTTCTGGTATAGTGTTTAGAAAAATTTCAAAGTATTTTCAGGAGCTTGCTAAATTTCAATAACAACAAGACTATTTGCTTTTATAACAAAAATTTTGCAAATCTTACAGTTGAACTTTTTGGTATTATTTAAAAAAATGTTTGCTAATTAATTCTTTTCTTGCGTTTAAATAAGGTCTTTTTGATACTTATTTTTTGATACTGATGTCTTAACATTTTTAAATATTATAAATTCTACACACAATATATTGATTTATTTTAGTCAATAGTCATCATTATTTTGAAAACTTATAAATGCTATTTCTATATCTTTAATCTGATCTATTTTTCTTTTGTTTTAGGTAAGTTCCGTCAATCCTTGGGTAGCTACTTAATAAAAAGTCCTTTTAATGGGTAAGATAAACCTTAAATAAAATTAAAATATATAAAGAACTTAATATTTTTGGTTAAAAAATTATTATAGACCTCCTTGGGTAGCTACTTAATAAAAAGTCCTTTTAATGGGTAAGATAAACCTGTTAAATAAAATAAAAATATATAAAGAACTTAATATTTTTGGTTAAAAAATTATTATAGACAATATTGGACAATATTTTTTTGCTGCTCTATATTTTGCTAACATCGCTATGTATACAGGGTGTATCAAAAAGTCCGTACAAGAACAAAGTTCATTTTTTTAAACGACTCCCCATATTTTTTGTTACATTTTTGTTTAATGCATAAAATTCTAGATATTTTTTATTTAGCATATCATATCCCTATATTCAAGTGTTTAGGAAATATTTGAATTTAAATACAAATTTAGAAGGAAAAAATCCGCTCATATTTTAATGTTGTTTAACGTTTCTATGGTTTCAGCGGTTTTTGAGAGTTGCATAATAACCATATATGCTATAGAGATTAATAAAAATATCAAAATGACAGTTTTATTAATCTGTAAAAAAAATTTTTTTAATCGTTTTTTTCTTGTTTAATGTTTTACCTATTTCTACTTGTCATGTGATATCTAATTACTTATTAATTATTTCTATGGCTGTTTTGTCACTCTACAAAAATCGCTAAAACCATAGAAAAGTAAAACGTAAAAATAAGGGATGAACGGATTTTCCGTTCTAAATTTGTATATAAATGTGAATATTTGGTTAACAATTAAATACAGGGTGGCCGTCCATATTTTGACCCTTTTTTTTCGAAATAACTTTTGAACAAATAAAGATATCAAGATGCGATTTTCGCAAATATACTTATATTTCTTTAAAAAATTTTTTCTCGTATCTTTCCCTTTTTTTGGGCATTCCTTAAAACCAAAAAAACCAAAAAAGGGCCCATTTTCCGATATAGGAAACTTTTTTATTTTAAATGGAACACCCTGTTTTGTTTCAATATTTTTTTTAAAATTTAACTTTCCCCCTTTAAAAAAAATAACACAAGCTATGGTTATCTTAAAAAAAAGCATTTTTTACCTGCAAAAAATTGACTGTATGTGGGGAAAAAAATAAAATTTTAAAGGGATTTTTGAAAAGTCGCCTGTGGGGAAAAAAGTTATCTCGTTTCCATAACAGCAACAAGCCTCATTGTCAGCCATTGTTGGTCATTTTTTTCAAATTATTTTAATTAAAAAGCAAAATGTTTTTAAGCGAAAAAAGGGGAAAAGTGTTATTATGTTTGCCGAAACCAAATCAGTAAAAAAACCCCCCGAAGATTTAGAAACATGTTTAAAAAGCTCCACCCACAAAAATTCAATTAAAATCTGGACAGAAAATTCTGGAGTACAGGATCTTTAGCCCTAAAAGAAATTAGTAAAAATGGTTTTTTAAATAAAACGTTACAAATTCTGGAGATAACTCGGGGAAAACCCCAAAATTGTCAACAAGAAAAATTCAATTCAGTCCATATTCCTAAAACTACAGTACAAAAATCATAAAAAAAAAAACTTAAAAATTAAAAACCATAAAAATTTTAAATTTAAAAGAAATAAAAAAAAAACTGATTTTTTTCCCAAAGGGTGGAAAAATTTTCCCCAGAATTCAAAATTTTTAAGGGGAAAATATACATTTTTTTGGTGAAAAAAAGTCAACGAACCCACATTTCACCTCAATGGAAAAGTAAATAAATAACTGCAGGTTTTGGGCAACAGAAAATCCTCGACAATATAACACGTTAGAATTCGCCAAAAAATCACAGTCTGGTGTGGTATGTAAAAACAAAAAATTTAGGGGGATTTTTTTTTAAACCCAAACCCCCAACCTCTTGGACTTACGTTGAAATCCCAAATTTTTTTTAACCCCCAATTGCAAGAAGAAAATCTATTGAATTTCGTCTATTTTCAACAAGGGGGGGCTCCCCAATTATGCTAACATTACCAAGGATTCACTGCCAAAATTTTTTGGAAACCTTGGATTGGAAAAGGAGGCCCTTCCCCTGGCCACCTCGTTCACCAATTGACTTTCCAGTTTTTTTCTGTGGGGATATGAAAAAGAAATTGTTATAGTCCACCCCCCAAAATTTAGAGCAATTAAAAATTAATATCCGAAACATAATAAAAATATTCCTGAAAAATTTTTGTTAAAAATTTTAAAAATTTTTTTTCGAATTTAAATAAGTGCGTCAAAAGTGGGGGGGAAGGCATTTTCAACATTTACAGTTTTTTTTTAAAAAAAGTTATGTAACCTTATTGTAACTTTTTTTTTGTGAAAACCCCAAACCTTTGGGGCCGACCTTTTTTTTTTTGTAACTTTGAAGCAAATTTTAATTGTTAAATAATATTGTTGGTCGACATGCACCCCAATTTTTCGAAGGTCAATAAATACGTTGTTTTTGAGATAACCATAGCTTGTGTTATTTTTTTTAAAGGGGGGAAAATTAAATTTTGAAAATAGAAACATATACAGGGTTTTCCCTTTTTTAAAATAACATTTTTTGTCCTAAAGGGGAAAAATCGGCCTTTTTTTTTTTTAGCTAATGGAATGTCACAAAAAATCGGAAGGTACGAGAATAAACTTTAAAGAAATATAAGTGCATCTGAAAAACCCCCCTTTTGGATACCTTTATTTTTAAAAAGTTATTCTCGTTAAAAAATGGGTCAAAATAGGCCCCCTTTAAAATTTAAAGGGGGATTTGCCCCAAATAAAAAATTAAAAAATTTTACGAAAACAAAAATAGGGAAAGTCTTTAAAAAAAATTAACCCCCTTGTACGGGTTTTTGATCACCCTGTATACATAACGTTGTTCGTAAAATATAGAGCAGTAAAAAAAAAAATTTTTTTTTGTTTTTTTTTTTAAATTTTAAAATTTTTTAAACAAAAAAGGGGGAAGTTCCCCACAGATTTCCCCTTTATATATATATATATATATATATATAATTATAAAAAAAAAAAAAAAAAAAAAAAAAAAAAAAAAAAAAAAAAAAAAAAAAAAAAAAAAAAAAAAAAAAAAAAAAAAAAAAAAAAAAAAAAAAAAAAAAAAAAAAAAAAAAAAAAAAACCCATAAAATATACCAATTTATATTTTCCTCTTTTAAAAATGTCAGCAAATTTTTTTTCTAATACTAATAAAAGCAATTAAAGAAAACTAAAAAAGACATAATGAAAATCAATTATGGCATTCTTTATGGTCACTTCATTCGTTAGACAAGAATGTTTACGTGGTGCGTGTCAAGACTGACGAGCGTTTTAACAGAATATAAAACGTGAAAGAAGACATATACGTACTTGAACCACATTGTCTGTGAGTTTTTGTGGCTAATAAAATCTGTCTATTAATTATTGTAAGTTTACAACATTCTTTGACATATTTTATGTCGTATACGGTTGTTTAGTTACACCTAACAGATCTTTCTTTATGGTATTTTCTTGGGAACGCTGCGTCTCAATGTAAATCTTAATTAGGACATGAAAAAAACCAACAGTTTTTAAAAAAAAAAAATTGTTTTCGCTTAAAAATTTTTTTTGGGGAAAAAAAATAATTTTTCAAAATTGTTTAAAAATTTTTAAAATAGGAATATGTAACTTGCTTTATTATTATTTTAAAGATTTAGTTGCTTAGAAAACTTATAAAAAATTTTTCCCCCGGTTTTATCGTCGGGGGGGAAATAAAATCCCATGTAGGGGTTTTTACAATAATTCGTTGATTTCTTGACCGCAAAAAAAATTTTAAAATTTCAACTCTCAGTGGCAAATCCAACCAAAAAAAGGTTTTTTCCCCAAATTTTTCTATTGTGTTGGCCCCCATTTTTTAAATTGGTACTGATTACCTACTTTAAAAATTAAGGAGCGGACCATGTTCTAAGGTGGGGAAAAAAATTTTTTTTTAAAAAAACTACTCAGTTATCTTCGCAACCTTCGAGCACCCCCCCCTAAAAGGGGGTTTTGAAATGTGCCAAAAATGTGCGGAAGACAAAAAGAAAAAGAGTAGTCGCTCTCCCCCCTGGTATTTTTCGGGAAATGGTATATACCATGCCGACTAATCAGCATGTTAAGCGGAGTACATACTCCTAAAATAAGAGTATAACTTTTCTTTCTTGCTCTACGTGCTGAGTAGTCGGAGTATTGTTTTTAAGTATTTGTCTACCCTAAATGTAATACTACCTAAATGTTAAAGGAACATTTGATAAGTCAGGTTCGAGTAAAAATATTAACACTAGATTTTAGGAAATCACTGAAAGTAAATAACGTCTTATTTTATTAAAAGTAAAAATCAAAGCAGTGGCTATTCCATCAATGAATTTATCAATAAAATGTAATAAGCAGAACTTAAGAACCTGTTAAAAAACCAAATTTAAAAGTTCCGCAGTATTGGTCATTTGAGCTCTCTATCGTATGGTTTTTTTTTAAAAAAAAATATACAATTTTCTCAAATAATGGGAACGAGCAACAGCAGATTCCAAGGGCAAAAAAATGCAATTAAGTAAACTTGCCTTATCCCCAAATTAAAAATAACAAAGATACAGGGTTCAAACTTTTAATTTTGTTTTTTTTTTTTCCCCAAAATTTCTTCATCTTTTGATTTTGCTGGTGAGGGGCACGGGGCCATCACAATTGGGGTGGCATAACTTTTTGAAGCTTAGTATTTCAACCTGTTTATTGAAAAAGAAGTTACTATAATACCCCCTGCATCAAAAATACATAAGACTTTGCGGACACAAAACCGAAAAACCCCTCTAACCCCCCCAAAATCACCCTCAAAATTCTCCAAATCTCTAGTGACTTTTAGGGCTTTAGTTTGAAAACAATTGGCCCAAAACAATTTTCCATAGGAAAATTACTGGGTCCTTTAAAATACATTCATCTCGAAAACAGTTGCTCCCAGAGAGGTAAATGAGGTATACATTTTTGATGCAGGGGGTATTATAGTAACTTCTTTTTTAAAAACAGGTTGATATAAAAGGGAAAAAAATTTTGCCACCCCAAAAAATTGGGGAAAATCGTAGTAGCTCCCCCTCCCGCAACATAAAAATATGGATGAATTTGAATTTTTTGCATAAAAACCCAAAAACCCCAATTTTTCCCTTATGTCATTTAGTTGAAATTATTAAAAAAACAAAAAAAAAATTTAAAAAATTTGACCCCCTTTATCTTTTTATTTTTAACTTTGGGATAAGGAAAAATTCGCTAATTGAAATTTTTAAAAATTTTTTTCCCCAGGCCCCTTTAAAAGGAAATTTTTTTTTTGCTTTTTTGCCCCCGTTTTTTTCCCAAAAAATTAAAAATTCTGGGATTTTTCCTTTTTTTTTTAAATTTTTTAAACCTTTTTTGGGGAACTTGGGCCTTAACCTTTTTTTTTTTAAAATTAAATTTCAGGGTTTTTTTTTTTATTTTTTAAACTAAAAAAATTTTTAAAACAAAATTCCCAAAATAATTTTTTTTTTTTTAAAAAAAAAAATTTGGCAAAAATTTTTAAAATTTGGTTGGCCCACCGGTTTTTCAATTTTTCTTTTTTTTTTTAAAAAAAAATTTTTTTTAAAAAATTTAAATTTTAAAAATTTTTTCTTAATTGAAAAAAAATTTAAATTTCCCCAATTTTATTTACGTAAAATCGAGAATTTTCAGGCATGTGGCGTCCCCAAAAATTTAAAAAAAAAATTGCTCGGTTATGATGTACAGGCAAAAAATTTTTAAAAAAAAAAATGAAAATTTTTCTACAAATAATTAACACCCCTTTTTAAAAGGGGTTTTTTTATTGATATTTTAGGGGAAAAAAGGTTAATTACCGTTTTTCTATCATATACACAAAACGATATATTTTTGCTTGCAAGGTGGAATTTCATTCCAAAAAAAATCCAATTAAAATTATTTTTCAATACTTCAATTTTTTTAAGCAATTTTTCAGTAATTATTATGAACGTTACACAAGTGAAGCGATAATTACTGTTAATTTTGTGATAATGTTATTAATTATGGTTTTTAAAATAGTCTTACATAAAAGCAGCAGTTTGACAAAATTATCGTTTTTTTTGGGCTAATAATTGTACAATTAAAAAAAAATTTGGGAAATATATGTCCTTGGTTTGGAATTTTTTATTATATTTTAAGAGTAAAAAGGTTACAAACAGATTTTTTGAAGGGGGATCTTAAACCTTCTTTTAAATATTAAAAAAAAATTTATAAAAAAAGAAATTAAAAGTTAAAAATAACAAATCACCGAATACTATTTTTAAAAAAAAATTAAAACCATTTTCTAAAAAATTGTAAGGCTTGTTTTTTTTAAAACGCCCCGGGAAAATTTCTAAAAAAAGGGGCCATTTTCTCTGGTCCCGGGAAGGGGAAAACCGAGTGTGTTTTTCCTATTAAACCTATGGGGAACCCCACAGATCCACAAAAAAAAAAAACAAAAACCCAAAAAAAAAAAAAAAAAACCATCTACGTTTTGGGGGGGATGTCTCTACTTTATTAAAATTTTAGGGGGAAAATTGATGATCCCCAAAGATGGGTTTTTTCTCCTCCAAACTCCTCCCCAAATATTTGCCAAACAATTTGCTGCCAATTCTACGCTTGATCCTCCTACTAATCTTCCCCTTCAAATTTCCCCCTTTCTCCCCCTTTCCGATATGATTTTTAAAAATTAAACAGATCAAGCGTATTCTTTCTTCTCTTAATACTAAAAAATGTCTGGGCTGGATTTTGGATACCAGCAATCGTAAAAAATGTGCTCCCGAGCTTTTCCCCCCCTTAACTCGCCTCTTTCGAATCTCTTACGACACGGGCATTTTTTCCCCGGGAGTTGGAAAACCTTTTCCCTGTGCAACCTGTCCCCCAAAAAGGGGCCAAAAGTTTCCCCTTTATGGGCCTTTTCTCTTTCCCCTGGGGTTTCAAAGTAATGGAAAAATTCATTAATTCCCCCCAAAATTTTTAATATCTTTTGGGAAAAAAAAAAAGATCTTACATGAAGACAATATGGATTCCGTCACAGTAGATCCACAGCTGATCTTCTTTCCTTTGCCCCCACAACTGGAACAAGTCCCTTGAGTTTCTTGGTGAATCCCAGATCGTTTCTTGACATATCCCAAAACTTTTGATCGGTTTTATGATGGGCTTCTTAACAAACTTCCTTCTTACGATCTTCCACCCAAATTTTTCTTGGCTTTCCTTTTCTTTCTAATCGACATTCAGTTGTGTAGTGGTCATTCCTCCCCTTCCAAATTAATGCTGGGGTGCCCCAGGGCTCAGTGCTGGCACCCCCGCTGTTTCTTCTAAAATTAACCATCTTCTCTCTTCCACAATCCCCAACCCATTCATAGTTTTGTGACATGTATCCTACTCTAGTATTCAATTTCTTAAGCCACCGTGTAATCCTGATTTCGAAAAAAAGCGCAGGTCAATGCAGATATCTCTTTCACAAGACCTCAAACTTATCTTGGTTGGGCGCCAAAAATCTTGTTCAGTTTAATGCCTCGAAAACACAGTCATGTTCCCTGTCCGAAAAAGTCTGCAAATGCCATCCCTTAAAAGGGGCCCAAATTCTGCAGAACAAAGATCGTTTAATCTTGTCGGCGTTACTTTTTAGAATAACCTCAACTGGGAAAAAACATTTTCCTGCTTCGACAAAAAACCCCAAAAAATTGGATTTCTCTTCCGAGCCGAAAATTTTTCTTCTTCCAATTTGTACACTCTGTATGTATCCCAAAAAAGACCCTCTTTAGAATACTGTTCTCATGTCTGGGAATGGCGTCCCCCACAACACTTAGCATTTGGACTCCATTCAAAGAAGAGCCGTTCTATAGGTATTTTCACGGCTTCTGCTCAGATGAGCTGGCCAGTATAATTCCTTCTCTGGCAGCCCCCAATAGAGCAACACGTAGTGCAACTTTTATGCATGCAGTTAGAGAGGCCCCGAACTTCCCGCTTTTTTCGTTCCTTTATCCCTAGAGTGTCAAGACTATGGAACCTGCTGCCCACAGAAGTTTTTCCTTTCCTCCCAATCCCAAAAATTTAAGTCCCGTGTGAACAAACCCCTCTCACCACACTGAAGACACCCACGGTACGTTAGTACTTAGGCATCAGCCCTCGTGGACTGTCCCAAAATAAAAAAAAATAAAAAAATTCTATTATTTATGACGCTTTTCAAAAGAATAAATGCAATAAATTTTATATTGGTGAAACTTCTAGACCATTAGCCAAACGTCTATGACAATAAAACATAAGGGATTCAAAAAAAGGGCTTTAAAAATTTGATTTAAAAAAAAAATTGCCATTTTTTTTTTTCAAAAAATCA
>JAHBCN010017900.1:0-17710 GCA_019359885.1 Listronotus oregonensis
AATTATTGTTTGGACACTGGTAACATCTTAGGAATTAATTCGAAAATATTTTCACGTTTTTACTACACAAGTGCCACAGACAATACTAAATAGTTAATATGATGTGTTTGCATTCGTGACCAACATAAAATTGGAGATGCATATTTTGTATCCTCAGTTTATGTTTACAGAATTAAAATCGTAAAGGGTAAATAAAGTAGTATTAAAAACGGTCGTCGTTCAACTTTACACCAAATCGCTGTAACTTTTTAAATATTAATTTTCGTTATTTTTTACACAAAATCTTTTTTGTTGATAATTAAATTTCCTACAAAAAGAGTTTCATAATAATTTCTCATATTTGTCGTAGTTTCTAAGATATCTTGAACTTCGATTTCTGAAAGCAGAAATTTTACTCCAACTTCCGGACTGTAATAATTATTGCTTAGGTATAAGATTTTTTTATATAATAGTGACATAAAGAATATCCATAACAAAATTAGAAATTAATATATTTAATTAGGATTCAAACAACCAACTCTGAGAAACATATTATTATATATTAGATATTTAATAAAATATGATAAAATTTAAATAAATTAAATATCATGCAAGTTATGTATCAGAATTTTTAAAATATTTTATTGAATGGTTATTTTTTTTGCTTTACTCACTTTTACAAAAAGTCAAAAAAGGAAATTTTTGTTTATATTTCGGGTAAAGGAGATCTTTATCTTATCTTCTTCAAGTGGTGGGTGACAAAAAATGCAAGCCGGTGAGCAATAAAGGCTACTTTTTTGGCAGCTGATGCTGAACCTCATCCTGTTTTTAAGGAGCAAAACATGATTTTTAAGACGTTTTCAGGTGCTGCTAGTTGTGTCATATTTACTGGTTTTAAATAATCGTCTTTTTGCCAGCTCCATTTTTCAGTCGGCGTTAGAGAATTAATTTTCCATTTCTGGACTTTTGAGTAGACTCTTAGATCACCTGAAAATAAAGAAATGTTTTTTAAGCCGCTCAAAAATAATGCCTTGCAATGAGCTTATTCAACAAAAACTATGTTAAGTAAATATGGAAATATTAAAAAAGACCATGTTTTATTAACTCATGCATTCACTGGATGTGATAACTACCATCGTCTTTTATAATAAAGGTAAAAATAATTTTATTAAAATTTTTATTGATGATTATAACTTACGTGCAGCAGCTAAAACTTTTATGGTTAAGAATCAAAGTGATGAAGTACTTTTCAATGAAGGTGTAAGTTGCATACTCACAATGTATGGTGCTGAAACTACCAAAAACCTGAATGAACTCCGATACAAACGTTTCATAGCATTAGCTTAAAAGGATGCAGCAAAACTACATATCAAAAGAGTCTACTTACAAGTCCAGCAATGGAAAATGAAATCTCTAATCCCTTCTAAAGAATGGTGTTGGCAAAAAGACGATTATTTAAAACCAGTAAAAATGACGCAACCTGCAACACCTGAAAACGTCTTAAAAATCATATTTTGTTTCTGCAAAACAGGATGCGCTTCAGCATGTGGCTGCAGAAAAAGTGGCCTTCATTGCTCACCGGCTTGCATTGTTTGCAGTGGAAGTGACTGCGATAACCACCCACCACTTGTGTGTGGGTGGTTATCGTGGAAATAAGGATCAAGCTTACTTGACTCATCGGACACTGTGTCAGAGCCTTCAGACATGCAGAATCATCTGTTTTTTTAAACATCAAACTATTGTATACACCAAAAAAGTCCTAAATCTTATTTTTATTTTAGACTTCAAAATTATCTTTATATCTCGCAGTTTCAGCTAAAAGTGACAACGGAAGGTCGTCTTCGTGATCCAAGTGTTCTAAGTGGTCTGTTATATTTTCAGAGTTATTAGAGAGTTCGAGATCTGATGAAGCAATTTTAAATTGAATTTGGCTCAAGAGAAGATTTTACCGATTTTTTGGGGGAGTTTTGCGTATCCCCGTCTGTCCAAGGGAGTGAATAATTATGTTAATAAATGAAATGCTTTTAACTCCTAACATCATTTTTTAACATTCCATATAACATTTTTAAAATTTTTGCCTTAAAAGAAAACACATAACAAGTGTCAACATTTTTTTTTATAATTCGATATGCACAATTAATTTACCAAAAAACTTGTTTCAAAATATCTCAAAAACAAAAACAAATATTTGTTTTAAAACTTTTTTTGGCCACACGGTATAAGTAAATAATCAGGTGGCTTAAATTTTAATTCCGATTTTTTTACTTTGTTTAATAAAGTAAATAAGAAAAATACTAGTTGACCTAAATAACTAGATAAATATTTAAAAATCGCCTGTCTAACAAATATACACATTTTTAGCATCACCTAATTTAAAAGAGTAATGACTATTTGGGAACAGATTGTACGAAATTAGTTTATAGTGAATTTAGAAGGTTAGTGATTTTAAAATTAGACGGAATCAAGGTAAAGCACGTGTTTTAAGAGAATGCCACACTCTTCGTTTAGGAAAAAGAAATGGAAATGGAGAGCTGAATCGATTGGTGCGCTCGCTGTGGTCAAATTTTCGATAAATAATGCTTAATTTAAATGTAAACAATTAGATACACCTATTAAAAAGGTTTTTTTTATCCATTTGTTGAAGAGCTGGTATGCCTTATTATATCGAACAGAAATTTAATGGTTCATCACAAAGTTACTAAATGACGCACTGTGAGGTTTGTTATTTGTGTCTTGCGAAGCGTCAGCAAGCAACAAATTCAAAAATCATATCAATAAAAGGTGGTAATTGTCTAGAAAGTTGCCTCTACTCCAATTTTAAACAAACTTGGTATGCGGGTTTTTTTTGGGGAGCTGAACACGAATCTGAAAACATTTTTTTTTGGCAACGTTTTGTTTTCTAAATATTTATCATCAAAGTTGAAAATCAAACTAACCTTGTTTTTACTATATTTCCCCTTCTTTTTGCATACAATTTATGATTTTTACACTAAGTTGGCACATAATATTTTCTAAACACCTTTTAAAAACCATTTGATATTTTACCCTTTTTTCTATTAAATTGCGAAGCATCATTATCAAACGGGGCGGTCATGATTGCTAAATAATTCCCTAGTGTATACATGGTTGCGACGTTTGAAAGTGAAGGTTGCAATTAAATGGTATAAAATAAATATAAAAACAGGTTTATAAAAGGTGTTTATAAAATATTATGTGCCAATTTAGTGTAAAAATCAATTCTGTGCAAAAAGAAGGGGAAATATAGTGTAAATGAGGTTAGTTTAATTTTTAACTTTGATGATGAATATCTCGCAAACGAAACGTTGCCAAAAAAAAATGTTTTCAGATTCGTGATCAGCGCCCCAAAAAAACCCCGTATACCAAATTTGTTTAAAATCAGAGTGGAGACAACTTTCAAGACAATTGCTTTAGAGGTAAGTCGATACCGTAACAGAACTCTTTAGAAAAACATCGGTAATACGCCACTTCCTGGCCTTGTAACGTAAATAACTATTATTGCATAGATTTCTGCCAAAACCTCATTTAATTACCTCCGTTAATCGAATGTAATACAACAAGATGTTTAGATATATATGAATAAGAACAACTCCACACCACACCTTAAAAAAATAGTAACACAAAATATAATTTTTCTTTAAATTAAAATCTATTATTACCAACAATACTACAATTATTATAATAAACGTTATTTTCATTTTACCTCCTAGGCAACAAAAACTCAGTGAACTGCCTCCAAACGTACTTATCAGACCGCTTGGTCTGGTAACGAGCTACTACCAAATCTCGTTTTATTTGCCATCATAAGTTTGACAGTAAAAATAATTATATGACATAAGATGAAGTATACATATATGTAGCTATGATATGTAGTAACAAAATCAAACCACCAAGCCAGGTAGCATAAACGATTATCTGAGGTAGCATGCATGATTATCAATTTTTAATCACTCCTTTAATATAAGAAAAATACACTATGAGTTGTATAATCGTTAAAATAGCGTATATTTATCCGAACCCCGGTCGTTGCTTTTGATATTCAAAGCTTCTGCTGAGCAGGTCTAGCATGATGCGCTGCTTAACAAACTTCTTTCCTACGGTCTTCCAGACTTTTTCCTTGGTTTTCCAGTTTCCAAATGTAAGTATTGTTTTTAAAATATTTTACGAAACTGTCTATTTACAAGTAACACAATCAGAATTTCTCAATGATTATAAAACTTTTATCTAAATGTGCATGTTCTTGAAATGCATTAATTTGATTAAGAAAAGTAGGTTTTTGGCACTAATGCCGAACGTTATTATTTTCGTCACTTGTGTAGGAAGTAGTTTGTTTCTGTCCTAAAAAGATTAAAAGACCAAATAGTTAAAGCGGTTGTCGCGTTTTGTAAGCGTGTTTTTTTGAGCCTTTCATTAGGATTTCAGATAAAAATACAGTGGCCAAAACATATAGTATATACTTAAGTCCAAACCAATCCACACTAAAAAAAAAAACCAAGAACAAAATATATTGGGTTAATCACAAAATGGAATACGCTTAATTCTTGGAATGACAGTTAATTAAATAATGGGACAGTTTACAACAGAAGGCAACATCATTGGTAAATAAAACAGAAACCACAGGACCAATATGCGAGTACTGTGGTACACCCAAAGTAAAGGCCTGGTTACACAATACAAGCCTCTAACCGTCAGATGGTAGTGCTTGGCGTAAGTTGTAGCACGTGGTGCCGGTGGTCGATAAAATGACCTTATTACTTAAATAAATGTAAAGCAAATGAATGGTACAATAATGGTTTAATTTATTAAGTCAAACGTATTACAGTGGACCGCTTCTAAATTTTTTGTGAAATGATTTTTGATTTTGGAAAAAATAATAGAAATATTGAGAAAAAATATTCCAAACTAATTTTGAATAAAAAAACTTTGAAAAAATTTTCAAAAATCCATTGAGAAGCCTAAAATCAGAACAACACTTAAATTTTAAAAAATAATAATAAACAGCAATTAAGAAAATAAAAAATATATTTATGGACAAATATAAAATATACTAAAAATGGAGGCTTTTAATTAACATTACTTTTAATGTTGTTTTTAGACTAAAAACTAAGAAAATATTAAATTTTAAATAATAAATTTATAGCAAACCGAACTAAAAAGTAGAAAATTATTTTTAAGTATAAGTTTCTAATACACAATAGAAAGTTCTATAATCAGTTATGACTAGCAACGGAAAATTTTCGGAAATACAACAGGAAACTTTGGAAACATATGGAAATATTGAAAATAGAAAAGAAATTAAAACTACAAAACTAAAAAAACTAAATATTTAATGAAAGTTTATCATAGGTAATACCATCAATGGTCAGATTTGGCCAGATATTTTAAGAAACGAGTTAAATTTCCGAAGTATTCAAAACCAGGCAAAAAATATCTGGCTCAAAATCTAAGTACGAATGGTATTTGGTAAGACAATTGCGCGAATGAAACAAAGTTAAAAGCAAAATAACAATGGACGACACGACAGATGGAACCGTAAACTTATCGATTTTTTTAGCCAGTAACTTTTTCCCTTTTATTTCATAGCAAATTTCGATTTTTGACATTTCACATGGGGTTACTTATACATGACTGGAATTGTCACCCAAAATTTAAAACGCAAAATACATTAATATAAATATAAATAAAAATTTAGGTATTAAAAATACAAAGAAAACTGAAATTTTTAAAGAAGTAATTACACACGACCACGAGACACAAGTTGTGCAACTTGATCAAGAGGCATATCTTTATCGATATCATCCACACCTTAAATATTGTATTCAGCATCAATGCCGTCTTTATGAGAGTGCAATTAAACCTCTTCTAAAGCAGACAATAATCAAGGAAGTTTAAAGATTAATGGAAGCCCAATACTATGGCGTATTCGATCAAAAAGTGTCCGACCCACTATGAAAATAACTGTCATGAAAGGCCCTCTCGATCCTGCGCAGTAACAAAATTTCCCAAAATATTGTAATGTGATGCCTACCTACATACAGTTTGTAGCTAGGCAACACATTATCTTTTAACAGAGCCGGAGTTCCGTTTTCGTATGCGACGGTGCGGTGTTTATGAAACTATACCCACAGTATGCCGTTGTCTCATCAACCCTTCCAAGCGATTCTTTTGGCTTGTGTGATTTTATTTTATGGTTGCAGAAGTTTTTTGATAAAAACCTTCATATTTTAGTGATTATTGGTTTATTCAATTGTGATTATAATTTTGTGTTTATTGTTTGTTACTTGTATTGCAAATCCAAGGCTAACATACCCGAAATACCCCTCACTAGGAAAACAAGCGCAGGTCAATTCAAATTTCAAATATCACTTTCACAAGACCATAAACTAATTTTGAATTGGGCCTTCAAAAATCTTGTCCAGTTTAAAGCTCCAATACCCAATCATGTTCGGTGTATCGCGAAAAAAGTTAATTAATGATTTTGGCGTTACTTTTGAGAACAACCTTAACTGACACAAACACATTATATCCATAGCCTCAGCTGCTTTAAAAAAGCTTGTATTCCTCTTTTGAGCCAGTAAGTATTTTTATCCGTCTTATCTGTATACTCTGTATGTATTCTAATCAGACCATCTTTAGAATATTCTTCTCATATCTGGGTAATGGTATTTCCTACAACTCTTATCATTATTGATTTCATTCAAAAAAGATCTGTTCGTCTTATTAATGACTGGAAACTCCCCTTTACCACACTTAACGGTACGTTAGTATTAAAGCCTTAGTCTTGTTGGACTGTCAGACGATATAAAAAAAATTCTTATGTAAAAAATTCTATACTTCTTTATAAAATATTGTATTACCCTAAAACACAAACAACCAGTTCAAATTATGGTAAGTTTTTAGTTTTCTTGACTCTTCCCGATTTCGATGATTTTTTGCATACAGAGGCGCTGATTACAAATCTAAAGTAAGGGTTTTTCTTCAACGTTTTATTTTTTAGTTATCGATCCTTAATTATGATAATTAGATTAAACTCATTTACACTATCTTGCCCTTCTTTTATCACAGAATTCTTGATTGAAACTATCATACAATGTTTGAAATTTATTTTAAAAAATCGTGTTGTTAATTATTTTATTAAGATTTGTGGTAAAAATACGAAACTCCCAAAAATAGCAACTATTTAAATAGAAGACTGATGATATAAAATCCAATAATACATAATAATTTTAAATATTCCATAATAGTTTCGTTTATTAACCAACAATGTTGTGCAAAAAATTAAAAAAAAAACAGTAAACATATAGTTAGTCTAAATTTGACATTTGATGATGTCAACTTTATACAATGGTAACAAAGAATTATGGAAGTCCGGACCTGACCCACGATTCATTGTGCAAACTCCGCGGGGCCAAATCCCCTATTCCCGCTGCCCGCATGCCTGGACAATTTTGTTCTACAGCATTGGCCTTCCATACACCTTTAAACTACCTTGACAATAATAGCCAACAAGCAATAACCGGTGGATCCCCGAGATCGAGATTTTATTATTCGTAATCGTAATAATATACGTACTTTTTCGGAAATTATTTTTTTACTGTGAAATTTGAACTGCACACAATTATAAGGAATATATAGAAATCTTTGTTTTGATGGTTTAAAACGCATTCTTATTTTTTTTTTCGATATTTCCAAAAATTCTAATATTTCCAATATTTTTGAGACTTGTTCAGAAACTTCCAATATTTCCATTTCCATGAAAAAATTTCCACTGAAGATATTTCCATTTCCATGGCAATATTTTTATTGAAGATATTTCCATTTACATCACCAATTATGACTAATGAAGTTGAAATAAGATTAAAATTAAAATTAGGTTATTAACAAAATAATACAATTATAGTAAAAAACGTGGGGTGATATATTTTTATAATAACTCAAATTTTGTAATTAGCTACCTATAAAATAATTGTAACATTTAATATCGAGCACCCCACGCTTTTTTACTATTATTGAATTATTTTGTGATTAACTTAGTGTTTATTTTAATAATATTGCAAATTAATTAGTCATAATTGATTATTGGACTTTCTATCACTGTAACACCTAAAAATGATTTTCTACTTTTTATAAAATCGTGTCTTTTTAGTTTTTTTTTAATTATAATTTATTTAAATTAATAATTACCTAATTCATAATTAAGGTAAGTTTTCATTACGTGAGTGAGTAGCATTTTTATTCATAATTAACTAATTAGTAATTACACCTTGTACACGCCGAGTACAAAGTTTCAGTAGCGACACACGCAGAGAAGCTTATCATCGCTTAATATCGCATGCCGAAACAATAAAACACTGCGTAGTAGTCTTGCCTATAATTTGCAATACTATCGGTCCGTCTGTCGTTGATAACCTCCTTAAATTGCGTTGAACCCTTTTAACTTTTACGAGGTGGAATAGGAAGCAATTAATAATGATTTAGGTGCTTTGTAATGGATTGTAAATACGGGGGTTGCTTGAGGTTACCGCTCTTTAGGAAAGGTTGTGACAGTGTTATTTTAGGGCGTTTTCGCGTAGCTTGGGTTTGCGTCAAATAATCACAGTGTCAACAGAGAAAATTACGGGTAAATTTGCATCAGCAGAAAAATAGTGAAAAATATATAGTCTAGTCGAGAAGTATGTTTCCTGCGAAAAACAGTTAGAAGGCTTCGAAAAATATGAGCGATAGCTCATTCGACGAGGAATGCAAATCGGAGAAAGGAGTTTTAAGGATTTTTTTTGCCAATAAAATTTGCAATTGGTATTAACAAAAAATAAAATAACAAAAAGCCATTTCATTTTTTGACGATAACTTGAAAACCATAAGCTATAATTGCAGAAAAGATCCTTGAAGAAAAGGAAATCTCAAAAAAAAACTCTCGACTCCTGGAAGTCTATCTCCACTATTTATAATTTTAATTTAACGCTGAAAATGGCCTTCGCGCCACATTTTTGGTTGCGCGCTTTTTTTTTATCTTGGGACAGTCCACGAAGGCTGATGCCTAAGTACTAACGTACCCTGGGTATCTTCAGTGTGGTGAGATGGAGTTTGTTCGCACGGGACTTAAATTTTTGGAGATTGGGAGGAGAAGGAAAAACTTCTGCGGGCAGCAGGTTCCATAGTCTTGACACTCTAGGAATAAAGGAACGAAGAAAGCGGGAAGTTTTGGAGGTACAGACAATTCCATCTTCAGAGATTAGGGGTGGAAAAGAATTTGTGCAAAAGTTCTGACTAATATTTTTGGCAAAGGACCAAAAAGCTTTACTGCCATTTGAGCAAGAGAGAACTTTATCTTTTATTCGATTGTTAAAACGGTCTTTTGCATCTGAGATGGTCTGATTATACTGATTTCTTGCTTCGATGCTAGCCTGTCGATTTTCGGGACTGGGGTTTTGAAGAAACTTTTTGTGGGCTTGAAGTTTTAAAAGTCTGGCTTTGTCACAGGATTTAAAAAACCACGGTTTGTGATTTGAAGTTATGGGGTTCTTTTTAGTGTGGGGAATATAGGTCTCAATGCCTAGTTGAATTGTTTCGGTAATTTGTTTACATATTTCTGAAGGATCGTGAGTAGAAAAGCAGGTAGGATTCCAAGGGTAGCTGGCAAAGAAATCTCTTAGACCATCCCAGTCGGCCGAATTGTAGTGCCAGACGGTTCGTGGCGCATAGCTTTCAGTTGCCTCAAAATGAGTGGAGTATGATAGGTGACCAAACCATGGTCAGAGCGACCAAGGGAGCAGTTACTGATGCTTGATAGAGTTCGAGGGTGGTAAAGAAAAAGATCTAGGGGTTAGAATTATGGGTGGGAACCCTAGGAAAGTAGGTAGGTTCCATAATTAGATTGGTGAGCGAGTTGCTGATTGCGAAATTTTTTGCTGCTCTGCCTTGTGTATCAGTTTTTGTGGAGCCTAGCCAATCCTTATTATAAACATTAAAATCCCCGAGGACGATTACTTGGCCAATGGAAACTGAAATAATATTGTCGATCTTTATTGAAAGGAAATCAAAGAACTCGTTGTAGGAATTGTCAGACGGGACCGGTATATACAGCAGATGAACTTAGTAGAAGATCTGAAAGTAAGTTTAAGCCAAAGAATATCAGGCCTACCCGATTCGAGGTTAGAAACCCTAACACAAGCCAGGTCGTTGCGAACGTAAGCACAAACGCCGCCATGGGGTCGAAAAGATGAAATGAGTTCATAACCTGGGAAAAGGAGGTGGTTGGTTGCTGTTTTGGGATTTATTTGGGTTTCGGTAAGAAATAGTATGTGGGGTTTGGAGGATTGAAGATAATGGTGAACAGAGTTCACGTTAGAGTTAAGCCCACATATATTTGTAAACGATATCAGACTTTCGATGGTGGCCCCAAATGTACCCCTGCCCGGAGAACCGAATGGAGGGGTATTTTACCTCCGGATAACTTTACGTTCGGGAGTGCCATCATCATTATTTCCAAATTTTAGTAGAGTGGAAAAAAAAGAGAAAGGAAAAAAAGAAAGAAGAGGAAGAAGGAAAACTAAAAGAGAAAGAAGGAGGAGGAAGAAGGAAAACTGACTCACCGCCCAGAACTCGAAACGTACTAAGACTTCACGAGTCCTTTAAAGGGCAAGTGGGGTGGTACCGCCTCAGGCGAGGAAAACCGCTCAGAGTCAAAACCGAGTACGTCACACTAATATATTCTTTTTAAGGTATTAAAAATTTTTAAAAATTATGGTGTATTCAGAACACTTTAAAGAACTCATTTCCGTTGAAAATTTAACTTAAAGTTTATTTTAATTAAAATTTATTAAACTTTTATGGCGTTATCTTGTTAAGTATGTATATAAAAAGAGCTCCACAAAGCGAAAAATTTATACAACAATTATTTAAACATTTTTTAATGTACAATGAAGACGAAATTTTGAAACAATTTTGTTATTTAACAATTGTCTAACTTCTTGAAAAATTAACTTTAAGTTACATTCTTAACGGAAATGAATTTTTTAAGTGTTTTGAATACACCATTTTTACTTTTTCAATTAGTATTTAATACTTAAAAAAATAATTTGTATGACGTATTCGGTTTTGACTCCGAGCGCGCAACCAAAAATGTCGCGCGGAGGCCCATTTTCAGTGTTATTTTTTTTTAGATTTCCTCCTCTTAAAGGATCTTTTTTGCAATTTCCGCTATCTCTTATGGTATTTGAGTTATCAAAAATCAAAATGGCTTCTGTTTTTTTCGTTTGTTGTTAATAACAATTGCAATTTTTATTGGCAGACAAAATCCTTAAAACGCTTTTCTCAGATTTGCATTCGCTTCTATTTTTCGAAGCCTTCTAACTATTTTTTGTAGGAAACACACTTCTCAACTAGACTAATAGTGTCTCTAAAAGATGTGTGCAAGGTTATGTAGCAAGCACTGAACTTTGTATAAAAAAATAAAATGCTCATCTTGTGTTTTTTTTCGGAGAATTTTGAAAACACTTATGAAAATGATTGAATTGAAACAAAAGAAAGATCAAACGATCAAACGTCAAAAATTAAATTTATATTGGTTTTTAGTAACAACATAATTACTTAATTCATATGAGGAACTTGGGATTTAAATTAGGAAACAAATAAGCGTAACAATAAATACATGAAATGCCAAAACACAAAAAGTCAACATTCTTTTTTTAAATTTCAAATTCAAATCATTTATTCCTACTTTTAATACATATTGGTAAAAAGAAAACATATTAAATATTAACATAATTAACAAAACAGTTCTAATAATTTAGTTTTTTTGTCTTGGGACAGTCCACAAAGGCTGAAGGACTAGGGCCAAACGTATCATGGGGGTCTTAAGTGTGGTAAGAGGTAATTTTTAATGGGACCTAAATATTTGAAGATTTGGGGGAGAAGGGAAATATTCTACGAGCAGAAGGTTTCATAGCCTGGTTACTCTAGGAATGACGAACGAAAAGTGGGAAGTTCTGGGCCTCTGCGGGCCTCTCAAAGGATGCATAAAAGTGGCACTACGTGTTGGTCTGTTGGAAGCTGCCAGAGAAGGAACTATACTGGCCTACTCCTCGCAGCAGATTCCTTAAAAATACCTATAAATGAGCGCCAGATCCCCTACAGCGCCGGTGGGCAAGAGAAGGAAGCTTTCGTTACGTGAGGGGTTATTAATAAGACGAACACTGTTAATGGAATTAAGAATATTTATAGTTGTAGAAGACGCTATGCCCTAGACATGAAAGCAGTGTTCTCAGAAATGTCTGATTTGGGATATATTTTTTGGCTCGAAAAGGGAATTCAAGCTTTTTTAAAGCTGCTGAGGCTGTGGAGTTAATATGCTTGTGCAAGTGTGTGTTCTTTCGACCCAGGAAACATTTCTCTCTTACCTATACACCTAAGCTATATTCCAAAATCAACTTAAACTTGAAATACCATTCCCATATCTAAATAGTCGCTTCATCCATAACTTTTAAGATTCTCGATTTCTTTCAAAGAAGAGCCGTTTGCCTTATTTGCCTACTGTCACTAAAAAACTTTCTCCTCTTGCCTGTTACCAAAATCCATAATTAAAACTTCAAAATTTTCGATTTTTTTATACAAACTTTTATCCCCATTTTAATCTCCCTTCCTCCCAAGAAATGAAATTTTAAGAGTTTTAAAAATAGATATTTTTTAATCGTAATCAATAGCCTACATAACCATTTTTATAATTCTAAAGGCCCCAAAGACTATAGTTTTTTTAACTTTCTTAATCGCCGATTACGATTGCTCAGTCGGACAATTAAAACTTTTCCTACACTTAATTTAATTTTAAACCGTCTTAATCGCCGAAAGCTGCAGTTGTTCACCGAAAAACGTAAATGAAGCGTGTTTATTTGTTACAAGAATGACAATTAAAAACGTTCTGCACCACACACTTCCTTTTTATATGAAGCGGATGAATCGACGATTAATATTTCAAGCGCGGCCAGAAATTTTCATCGACGGTGTTAATTTCGGTTTTCGCCCACAAACTGGCAATGTTAATCGACGCTTTTGATCGCCCGATTAAAACGCTTAAAAAGATCGAGGTTCATGGGGGCCTTTAGTCCAGAAATGACAAAGTTCAATACCTACAAACTTTCACCGCTCATTCTACCACTTTAGGTGGGTAGTATGCTAAAATACTTTTTTTAAAATTTACACAGTGACTGATGTAGTCTTTAGTATATCGGTAATTCCTTTAAATTTACGAGCCGCCAAATTATGAAGCGATATCGTTTGACTTGATAAATGAAGAAGAGCATCTACCAGTTTTTCTTCGTTCTCCGTTCCCGTTAAATGGTCTAAAAATAAGTACAGTAACAATATTAAAATGTACCTATTTATAGTCTCGTAGTTAGTGTGCATTTGTATTAAATTACTACGTCGTCTATTTTAAGTTCCTTCAGCTAAAAGTCCCTTTGTAAACACTCTCTTTTGTGATACACCCTAAAAATACCCCATTCTCGTTATAAAACTTTTACTATGCTTTTTCTATGAAATTGAACCCTTAAAATTAAAATGAAACTCGTTCATCCTGTGTATTCATTGATCCTTGTTTTGTGGCTAGAATCGGGTTAAATTTAACGGGAAGAGGGATGGGATAGGGGATTGATTTGAGTCAGACAGAATTTATATTTTGATCGTCGCATGTTTACGGTGTTGCCGCATTTTTTATAAATTAGCTGATTTGTTTAAATTAGTTAATTATTTTTTAATAATTTTACCACGCTTTTATGAGCTTGACCTGTATCTATCTATGTAACGGAATCTTTCAACTTAATTTTTACCTATTTCAAGGAGTCTGATTTACTTGAAAATTTGTATAGTGGTGAAGAGCCGATGACAATACAATTATTTTCTAACTTCGTTCTAATGTCCTGACTAGGATCAACGGAATTAAAAAAAAATCTGTTTCAAAATGACAATTTCGCTTTCTATAAGAATCCAGGCTACTGGCAACAAAACAAAAATTTTTGGGAAAGGGTTTTTCACTGACATTCATGTTAGTTTATCTATGGGGTTTTTCTTTTTCATATTGAATTTTGTTATTATCCGTTGGCCATATTAAATTTATTGACAAATATAAAATATACTAAAAATCGAGGCTCTTGATCAAGACTATTTTTGATGTTGTTTTGAGACTAAAATAATAAGAAAATAAATTATAGTTTAAAAAATAATAATTAAAAAACACGCTTTTATAGCCAACCGAACTAAAAAGTAGAAAATAATGTTTAAGTATAAAGAGTTTGTGTGGCAATCATAGAAAGCCCAAAAAAATAATGATGCCCAATTAATTTGCAATAAAAAAAAAGGTTTAACAAATAATATAATTATAGTAAAAGAGCGTGGGTTGCCATTTACTATATTTTCATAAAAAACCCCAATTTTGTAAATACAGAACCCCCCGCTAACGTGAACCCAAAAAGTTTTGGACTAGTTCGCTTTATCGAAATGTTCACATTATGGAGATTATTTAAAAAAAAAATTAAAATTAAGGAAAAAAATTACGTTAACGCATCTGTTTATTTAACTAAAAAGAGAGGCTTGGTTTGTGTAACCCCGGGCATTTTTTGCACCCCAAAGAGTTATTCTTTGTTAAGCTATTTTTAGACCAGGCCCTTTTTTAAAAATTTTTTAACATAATTTTATGGGGGAAAATTTTCCGTATAACCCCGGCCCCCTCTGCGTTATAGAATTGATGTTCAGTAAGACTAAGCTGTTGAAAGGTATTTCTCAAGTTCCCCCTAAAGGAATTTAAAAATTCGGGTTGCGAAGGCAACTTTTTTCCTGCAATTTTAAAAAACCACACCATAGCGCCATTTTAATTTTGGAGCCACTCATCGCTTGAATTAAATTTTTTAATTTTCTTTTAACTTTTTTATAAATCTAAAGCCTTGTGTTTAAGCATATCACCTGGGGTTTTGGAAAAACCCTTTACGATATTTGGTAAACCATTTTGACGAAGCTTTTTTTTTTTTTGGGTTTTCCCCGCAGTTTTAATGTGCACTTTTTTATTTTGTTAGGTCTCCAACCACCTAGAATTTTTTTTTTTTTTTTTTTGGGAAAATATTTATAGTTGATTTGGCTTTTTGACATTTCTTCGACAATGCGGAAACACTCATACCATTTTTATGCTTTTTCAAAATTTTAGTTTTTTTTATAAAAAAGTTAAACATTTCTCATTTTTTTTTAACCTTTTGTAAGACATAGTTCTCGGGGCGTGACACTCCCCCCCGACCTTTCGCAAACTAAATAAAAAAAAAAGTACTGAATGCGTATACCGATATAGGTACTAGCAAGTTTAGACAAGAATAGGTTTTTTTAAATTTTCCCCAAAAATTTCCCGCATTATCGAAAATTTTTTTTTTTACACTATAAAAATTAAAAAAAGGTTATATTTTAGTGTTCACATTATTGAGTTGTTTATATAAACGTAAGTTCACATTACCGCGCGTGTAGGGGCAAAACAATAAAGTAATCCATCTATATCGTAAAGAGGAAAGTTTGTTTGTTTGCATTGAATAGGTTCCAAAACTACTGGACTGATGTAAAAAATTATTTTATCATTACAAGCCAACATTATCCCTGATGAACATAGGCGATAAAATATTTTCAAAAACGTTAGTTTAGTCGAGAAGTGTGTTTCCTGCGAAAAATAGTTAAAGGGCTTCGAAAAATATAAGCGATAGCCCATTCGATGCGGAATCAGAAAGGCGTTTTGAGGATTTTTTTCTGCCAATAAAAATTGCAATTGTTATTAACAAAAAACAAAAAAAAAGAGCTCTTTCGATTTTTGATGATAACTTAAAAATCATAAGAGATAGCAAAAATTAAAAAAGATCCTTATAAAAGAGAAAATTTTCGATAAAAAAGTTCCCACTCCCGGCGTTCTATCTCCATTATTAATAATTTTAATTTAACGTTGAAAATGGGCATCCATTCGCTCGGCGTCAAAACCGAGTACGTTACACTAAATAATTTTTTAAGAGTATTACATATTAATTGAAAAAAAAAAAAAAATATGGTGTATTCAAAACACTTCAAAGAATTTATTCCCGTTAAAAATTTAACTTGAAGCTAATTTTTCAACAAGTTAGACAATTGTTAACTAACAAATTTGTTTCGAACTTTCGTCTTTATTGTACATTAAAAAAAAATGTTTAAATAATTGCCGTATAAATTTTTCGCGTCGTGGAGTTTTATATACAGTGAAACCCCCCCTTGCGGACACCTCTATTGCGGGCACCCCTTTATACGGACAACTTCTCTGGAACCAAACGTTGCCTAATTTTTTCCATGTAAAACTAACTCCCAAAACCCGGGCGCTCTAATAACCGGACACGGAAATTTTTTTGGTTAAAAAAAAAATTATACCTCCCTTAACCGGACGCGAACCTCTAACAACAGGACTGTATGTAGTAAAATACAAATTTTTGATATCTATTGGCATGTTGGCACACGTATATAAACCGGCCAGGGAATTACCTTTTCTCCGGGGAATTACCGTTTCGATCCGTGTATTGAGGGGATTTCTCTCATATGTATTTAGTTCTTGATCTCTGGTTCTTGTTTCATTTTGATTGTAAAATAGTGTATGCTCAGATGATCAAATGGCGCCTAGTAAAAAACTTCTTAGTTTGGTGAAAAAAAGGGAAATTGTTAAAGGCGGAAAAAAAATGTTTATCAGTACGGAAGCTCGCCGAAAAATTTAATATCGGAAAAACTCAAGCCGCGGAAATCGTTTTAAAATAAAAACAACATTCCCGGTGGGGTGGGAAGCAATATCGGCCAAAAAAAATTTTGAACCCGATGGACTTGAATTGACAAAGCGTGTTTCAATTGGTTTTTTCGTGCTCAGCCAAAATTCCCCAAATCAGGACTTAGTGAAGGCTAAAGCTCAAGAAATAGCAGAAAAATTGAATGTTTTGAACTTTCGCGCATCCAATGGTTGGCTGGAAAAAAAGGGGTAAGAGACATACAATAAGTTTCAAGTGTATCTCCGGAGAATCAGCAGATGTTAGTCAAGACGACGTAAATCAGTTTAGAATTAAATTGCCATCGCTCCTGCTTGGGTATCAGCCAGAAGATGTATACAACGCGGATGAAACTGGCCTTTTCTTCCATTTACCGGACAAAACCCGCCTTTAGGTCGGAAAAAGCAGCGGGGAAAATTTTCCAAAAAAGGTTACAATTTTGTTTTGTGCTAATATGGCAGGGCAAAAAGAAGATTTGTTAGTGATCGGAAAAGGGCCCGTCCTAGGGCATTTAAAAATGTATCAGTGAGAGACTTACCGGCAATCTGGGGAATTTAACAAAAAAAAATGGATGACACAAGACATTATGAATGAGTGGTTGCTACAATTTGACAGAAAAAATTAGGGAAAACAAAAATTTTATTATTTTTGGATAACGCAGCATCCCATCCTCGTGAGGTAAATCTACAAAATATGTTATCTTTTTTCCTCCCAATACCACCCAATGTGTCAACCCTTAGACCAGGGGATCATACAAAATTTCAAATTCTATTATCGTGGGTTAATATTAAAGCACATTTTAACAAAAATGGATGAATTAAAAAGTTTTAAAGCAAAGAATTCAAAATATGCGTCAACAAAGTATTTTAGATTTTATAAATAAATAACTAGCTTTGACACATAATATGTCCTTTTTTTGT
>JAHBCN010017901.1:0-18120 GCA_019359885.1 Listronotus oregonensis
TAAAAAATATATATATATATATATATATATATATATATATATATATATATATATATATATATATATATATATATATTTTTATATATATATATATATATATATATATATATATATATATATAAAAAATCTTCTTGGTAATTGACTCGAACTGCCACTATCAAGTATCTGCTGCATTGCAATGCATTTAAATAGGTATTGCATTACCTTTGCAGTAATTTTTTTTTGTTTTATTAATGTTAAAAAAATAAATGCATTTATTTTTATTTAAAATTCTACAATAGGTACTAACAAAACAGCTTTGGTGACAAAAAGTAAAAATAATTTATGCATACAGTATGTCACAAAAATCACAATTTCATAAGAGTTTTTTTTAATTTACTAAATAAGCTTTAACTAAATTTTAAATTGTTTTATCTCATATTTTATTTATAATTCAACTCCTTATCTCATTTTTTAAGGTTTTATACCGCTGTTTTTAAATTTGATACCAGAACAGCAGCCACGTGGAAAGTGTCAGAATGTTTTACTAGGATATCGGACATACACAACTGATCGGATCGGATTTCTTAATATTCTAATAACAATTTTTTAAAAACTAAGTAAACATAGTGTTAACTAAGTATATGGCCAAACTGAAAAGTGTTATTCATGTCCCAATTATAAGACCAAAAGTTCATATAAAGCTAGGTCCTAAACCGCTTTGTTTTTTACGCAGAGTGTTGAAATATTTTTAAAAATAGTAATTTTTCTAAACATTTAAAGAACGCCAATAGGAATAATGTTGAAACTTATTGGCACGTCTTAATTTTTTTACAGCGTAATATTTTAAGGTTAATTTTTTTTGCCTTATTTAGCCAGTGGCGTGCACAGTAATAAAACCAAGGTTTAATTAAAACAAATTATGTAAAACTACACGAAAATTACTTTTTTTTATTATTTTATTACTGATATATGTGAAATTGGATGTACTTAGCTAAAAGAAATACCCATGCTTCTGGTATTTTTAGTGGCGTAGGTAATGTAAGAAAATGTATCATGGAAAAGCTTCTGGGTAAACTGGCCTTTAAATATCCCTAACGAAAAAAATCCAAGGGATTTATATTCGTTGACTTGGATTTCCTGGCTGCAGAGTTGCTTTTCTTTTCATGTCACTCTAATCTTACTTATTTATGTTATTTAAAAACCATTGTCCTTACGTTACCCATATGCACGCCATTGGCAAAATGAAACAAAAAATTTTAGCTTTAAATATTCCTTTGTTAAAAATTAAAAACCATTACGAAGTTTTACCGTTACTCTTATTCGTGTCTTATAGTTATTTAGGAAAAATATCATATTTTAAAATTTTTGCCTGCGTAATAACAACAAAGGTGTTTGGGACTAACGAGGTTTGTCCAGTAAATACGCGAACTGATCCAATATGGCGGCTGTGACGCAATCTACAGCCCCGCTTACGAGTGCACCATGTAGTCTGATGGCCGTAAGCCGACAGTAGTTGTCTGTACGTCGAGCCGTGCGTACTGTGTCAGTCGTGTTAGTTTCTGTTGTGCGTGTTTTTACTGTTTGTCGAGATAGAAATTAATGAAACCATTAAGCAACTACTTAAAATCAATGTTTTGGTGAAGCTTGGTAAAAATTCGCAAGAAATTACCGATGTAGTGAGTGCGGTTTACGGTAATAATGCTCTGCAGAAAACATCAATTTTTAAGAAAAAGAAGACGACAAGGATGATGCAAGGCCAGGACGACCTTCAACCTCCTGTGTAGATAAAAACAGTAATCGCGCGCGGTCCCTTGTCCTTATCGATTATCGAAAAAGACAAGAAACCGCACACGATAAATTAATGTTTTCATCAACACATGAGTTTGAGGGTCATCCTGGCTTTGCATCCTCCCTGGTGTCTTCTGGGTCGTTTTTAAAACGCTTAATCCACTTAAAAATTGACGTTTGTTTCGGAGCATTATCACCGTCAGTAGAACACATCGGTAATTTCTTGTAAATATTTACCGAACTTCACCAAAAACTTGATGTTGAGTCGTTGCTCAATAATATTATCATTTTCCGCCTGGACGAACAATAAAGACACGCACAACAGAGACGCTTATGGCCTACCAGGCTACATGATGCGCTAGTGAACGGAGCTGTACATCGCATCACAATCTCCATATTGGATCAGTTCGCGCATATACTGTACAGACCTTGCATGTTTATATTTTTTTCATAAAATTAGGTAAGACATAACTCTCTTTAGTTTGGCATTATACTTAATTAACAACCTGTATATGTTTAAAATTTTAACTACGACATTATCAAGTCAGTGTTGAGATCATTATTTAAATGATGTTGAATGCAGTAATAATACTCATAAATAAACTATTGCAAAAAAAATATTTTTTTAAAATGATACCGATTTATTTATTTTCATTTAATTTAAAAATACTGTTTGAAACATTTTAAATAAAGAAATGTAAGGGAAAAAACTGAGATTAAAATATTATTTAAATAGGTAATAAAATTGACTTTCAGATCAACCTAATAATGTGTACTTTGGTTAACAAATGAGCAATATATGTCATATCTAAAAATTATAAAAATATTTAAAAAATATAATAGAATACAAAAAAAATACTAGAAAATAAACTGTGATCAAAAATATGATTCTAACAAAATAATTAAAAAAACTAGATATCTGCTTGTGCAGCTTGTGATTGTTTTCTTAATAATATATGAAAGACATAATTTTTGTAAAATGCAGGTATTTTATTAAATGAAAAAATAGGTGATTAAAAATTACAGTAAAATTTAGGGCGCTTAAAAATAGTAGGAACATAAAAGCAGGGGCTTGCTTCTTCATTTGTTTTGGGTAATGACTCTAATTTGTCTAATAACTGATCTACTATGTTCAACATGCAAAATACAACTTTCTAATAGAACTACTTTAAACTAAATAGAAATTGGAAGGTTTTATATTTGATCTGCGTAAAATAATGCAAACAACAAACGTATTTCAGTTTGAGAAAAGAATGGATAAAATATATTGGCCAAAATAAAAACTTCTAGAGATTACTGAAAGAAAATATTGCCTTTTCATAATGATTCTAGTAAGCATAAATGTAACTTTACATAAAATTTAAAATCATTTTATTTCAAAAGCCTTTTAGACTTATACAATAAAAAATATTTGTTATAAGAAAATAATACAAGTTATAGGGTCATCTATCGAGAACTGAACATAGTCATATTTATGACATTTCTTTTAAAAAATAGATAAAATAGTTATTTTGTGTATTTTTTTTCCGTATTATCCAAAACTACTTAATAAAATGATTGAAATTAAAACAAAAGAAATACCACATAACATTAAAAGAACGCCGCACAATCCATATAGAAAATGGGTTTTGGCCAAGTTTTTTAAAATTTTGCACATTGATAGTTCTGGCCGTCACATGAAATTCATGGTTAAGCGGTTTCACAACCAGTAAGCTGGGAAAAGTTACATGTAAGGCTTTGGTATGGAGTAAAGTCGAGGAGGGGGTGGCGGTGGAAGTTTATTGCTGGTGTCGAAGGGTAGTGGGTTGTAATCGTTTAGGTGGCAGTGTTACGGAATTCAAGATCAAGTAGTTTTACCACCCGTAAACAGAAAAATTCACATAGCTGATCCTGATCGGTGTAGTGAAGATTAAGGAAGTGGGGGAGATGAGTAATTAAATGTTTAAGTACAGCATTAAATATTTCGAGAGGGCAACTAACCCTTAATAATTCAAATGCATTCTCCTGACCTTTAAGGGGCACTAATAAACTCCAAGGTAACGTCCAGGCTGACATGGATATGTCAAAAAGAACTGGAAGTCCTGGGAAAATGAAACAAGGTAATTCTCCTGTGGGTACAAGGACATTCGGAAATAGAAGGCAACGACAAAGCGGATGAGCTAGCGAGACATGGATCATTCACACCATATTTTCGACCAGAACCTGCCCTTAGAGTAACCAAGAGGGCAAACCAGGAAATGGATCCGAAACAAACACAAGGAATACTAGGAAAACCTTAGTCGAATAAGACATAGAAAAAGTTTCATAATAGGCAAATCCAAAAGAACGAAGGAAGAATACTTGGACAAAGTAGGGAAAGACTTCTCACAACTTCGCATAGGATTGCTAACAGGGCACAATAACCTAAGAGGACACCTACACAAGATAGGCTTATACAATGGGGACCCAAGTGGCAAATTGTGCAACGAGGCGGAAGAAACAGCCTACTATATACTACAAAAGACAGGCATTATTTGGGCAACCGAAAATAAGCCCACGAGAATATATCAACGAACCAGTCTCTGGGTTATACAGACTTGTAGAAGGAAGAAGACTAATTGGAGGATTGGTATAAAAGATAATGGGAGATTAGGCACAAAAAGCCTGCATGCCCATAAAAGCATCATAAAAGCGTTGTTAAAAACATCCCTTTTTATATTGTTGGGAATTGATTCTACAGGAAAAAATCACAAGATGAGTTTTTTTTTAAATATAAAGAAACTCGCAAATATGGCTTTGCCCAGTTCTCTTTAAATGACCTTATACAACACACACACTTCAAGGTGTTTTAGTGTCTTAGATAATAAATTTTCATTTAAAAAAATGACAGTGAAAGACGTACTAACGGGCAACTATTAAACTAAATTATTTTATTAATCAAAGGTTTTATTATGTTTTTTAAAAATAAAAAAATAGGAAAAAAACATACTGTGCAAACCAATGTACACTAGGCTTAAAGCTATAGACCAAAAGTTGACGACCAATTTGTTTAAGCTATTTTACCAAGAGTAAAAAATAAATCTAAAGGTTTTTACAGATAGATACTGGATAAAGAATGGCCAGTCATACGCTTATGTGTGCAGGGTCTAGATATTTAATATTAACTAAACTTTTAAGTATTAAGTATAATTTTGCTGCTACAACTAAAAAAATAATAGTTTTTAAGCAATTTTTCAACCCTCGTTTAAAAATTTTACAGTGCTTACAATATTTTGGTCGAAATGTAATAACTGCAAAATTTTGATTAAATATCTTTTATCTGAGACTAGAAGACACCAATTTGTATAAGATCTGCCTTTCTTTAACCAATACCTTGTTATAGAGATCTTCGAGCATATTTTTATTCCAGTTAAAATGAAATAGGCAAATTGATCGTTAACCCACCTTCCACAATCAATTTAGTAAAAAGTAGTGTAAACGAATCTCCAAAAGATACCTAACACCTCACAACACGAAAAAAATAAACAAATACATGACATCTAAGTAAAGGTAAGTGAGTTTTCATCAAAAAACTGTAAAATTAGTCATATGATAATAAAGTGAGTGTTCGTTAGAAAAAACAGACAGTATACTTGAACTAAAAAAGTGAATAAATTTACTAGAAAACCAACAAAAAATCAAGTCTTTAAATAGGCGTTTTTTTTTTAACTTAGAGGATAAAAGTTGTGGATTCGATAAAAATTAAAAATACTGCACCGAAACTTCGTGAGTACATATATTTTAGCGTAACCCACAACTTTTTTATCTTCGATAATTCTGAGAATTGGGGCGTTTTTGATGGGATATGCGTGAAACGTGTCAATTTAACGATGAATGAGTAATTTAAAGAATAACGCTTTGTTTTTTACTTGACGTATGGGGTTTTCTAATGCAAAAATCGGAAAATATACTGACCTACAAAAATATTGGGGCATTTTGCAAGTCCTACACCCTCAACATGTCAAATTCGTGCTGTTATGTAAATTATAAATAACCTGATTTTTGCACAGTTCCTAGAAAAATAACAATAAAATGTTATGGTTATACTGGCCTTCAAAAATTAAGGATCTTTTGCCCCGACATACGCTCCAAACATATTTTACGCATGCTACATCAAAAACGTCAAAATTCGCAGAATTTTCGAAAATAAAAAAATTGTAGGTTACGCCAGCAAGAATCCAATCACGAAGTTTCAAAGGAGTATTTTTTATTTTAAAATTTAAAGCCGGGACCAATGCCTACTAAATTAAAAGAATATTTTTTGCTGGTTTTCAAGATTGAAGATTACTTTTAACTTAAGAATTCTATGTTGGTCTGTTTCAAATCAGTGGTACATAGATTAAAATAGAGACAGGCCACCAAAAATTAATGCAGAACAACCAATAGGGAAATACGACCTCTAAGTAGAATTAAAACTGCAGAGGAGAGGTTTCTGTACAGTATGAGTGTGTACCAGAAAAATAACCTGGTTAAATATAAAAGTATCACACTAGTCTTTATTTACCTTATTAGCAACAAAGCTACCGCGAGCATACAATTTTGTTTTTAAGCATGAGTTCAATAGATTTTTGTGTGCTTAAAGATTTATTCTTTGCCTGATTAATTGACTTAATAAAATTATTACATATTGTTGGCGACTAACTTTCTGAAGAATAGTAATCAGCACGAAGTTTTAACTAACTTTTCACTAAATAAGTTCTGGGCACTTGCAAATGTGGTAAAAGATTAGCTTCTTCTTCTTACCACACATCAATCTGCTCTGGTAATATTCAGGTGTTCTTAAAAAAAAAGTGTCTAATAATGAATCTCAATTTAGTTCTTTGGATTTTTCAACGACAACTGATTAACAACTTGTGACTTTCCCTACATTCAAAAAATATATATAAAATAACTCTCTTGGTATTTTCTCCCCTAACATCCTGAAGAATAATTGCGACGATAATTTAAATTAAATCATAAAGAGATTCGACCTAAGATAAACATTTTGGTAACGAGACACCCTACTTTTAATCCGTTTTTAAAAGTTAATTTTACTTATGTAAAAAATGTGTGATTAAAATTAAAAAAAGACAACAATGAATATTTAAAATGCCAAAACAGAAAAAGTCAATATTTTGTCAGTCTAGCATCTATATCACCTTTTATAAACTTGGTTAAAGAAAAATATTTAATAAAATAGTTTACGTTGTTACTAGTCATATATACCAAATTATTTTAATTAATATATATAAAAACATGAGATGCTTTAATAAAGGAACGAAAAAAAGGTGTATCATTACAAAAATCTTAATTTTATGTAGTATCTCTTTTATTTTAAACTAATTTAAGTGATCTTTATCATTTTTTAAAGTAATATTTTAAATTCTATGAAAAAAAAAACAAGATTGTTATTTTTCCTTGTTTTATTGCAAAGAAAGCCACAAGTAGTACCTGTTTATACAGGGTGTTTCGGGAGGAAAGGGAAAAATTTTGGGAACATGTTCAGAAGGTTAAAATAAGAGAAATTAACCCATATGTTTTAATTCGATTCTTAACCGGCTCTAAAGTTTTTGGGTTTAATCTAAATTTTTAATTTTTTGGAACTTTTTGGGAGTTTTGACAAGCATGATTGCCAGTTTGATTGATTCTGAGCATTTTGAGTCGAAAAGAGAAAAGATTCCATACGTAACGCCTCACCCATTCACCCATAGGGAGTATGCTGATATGATATTCATGTATGGTTTCTGTAATGGTAGCGCATTACGTGCTGTTGATGAATACCGACGTCCTTTTCTAAATCGAAGAGTTCCTATAAAAATTTTTGCAAATGCTCAGGAAACAGAAATGTTTTCAAGCGTAAGGATTGTTCTTGAAAAAGGGGGGGATTTGGTTAAGGAATTTTTTGGGTAAGAAACAAAAATTTTATTTAGGGATTAACTTATTTGCCGTGGAATAAAACTTAAAAAACGGTTTAAAACTTATGCCAGTTTGAACGGGGAAAATTTTAAAAATGATTCAGTAAAATTTAAAGTGGGGTCGGAATGCTCAATACCATTGTTTGGGGCCTTTTTTATTAATGAGCGTCTTATAGGATGGATATTTACGGTTTTTGGAAAAACCCTTTAAAAACCCTTTGGGGGATATCCGTTAATTGTTCGACACCCAATGTTCTTTTAAAAGATGGAGCCCCCCCTCATTTAATCGCTTATGGTAATTTCTTAAATAAGATTTCTGTCGTTGGTTGGAAAAAAAGGGGGCCTAGCGGCCCCAAAGGGCACCAGACCTAAACCCACTGGATTATTGCCCCAGGGGGTGAAATCACTGTATACAAAACCCCAGTAGCCGTGAAAAAAAAATTGAATTTTAAAAAAACCCCGGGTTGTTTAATTGGTGGGTTATTTTAAAACATTCTTAATTAGTGGAATTTTTTTTTTTACTATATTTGTTTGTTTAAAATAAAAAAAGGAAAAAAAAAAAAAAACCGATTATTTTTGAGGGTTAAAAATCTCATTCGGTTAAAATTTCTTATTTTGACCTTCTAAAATGTTCAAAATATTTCCTTCCCCCCCCAAACACCCCTTTTAACCCCATAATTGTATATCACTTTTCATTTTCGGTGGGCCAGGTATTTTTAAACCCAAATTTTTAATCAATATTGGTAATTAGTTACTAAGTTAAGGGTGATCCAACACCAGAAAAAAATGTGATAATTGTCTTAAGCATAAAAAAAACCATTACACAACTGGGCCCCAATTTTTAAACCCAATTTTCTGGAAAACACTATAAAGGGGTTTAGTAATGATTCAACACAATACGATTATCAATATGAAAAAAACCTCTTGATTTTTCGCAGCGAATGGTAATACGCCATTACCGAAGATTTCGCCAACTCTGAGTCGCAGGTTTGGTCGTACTTTTCTCAGAAGTGATGGTTTTCTTGTCTTCTGAGTCGATGCTGCTGAAAAGAGTGTTACTGCTAATATATAGATCAAATATGCTGAAAACAAATTGGTTAAAATTTCGCTGTAAATAATTGACAACAGTAATATTAATACATTTCCCCAAGTTTAAGTAAATGGGCATTTCTTTTGTTACATAAAATTTTAAAAAAAAGCAGTATAAATAATTAGTGTCAGGTGTGGGGTTTATTCGTAATTTACATAGCGGAAAAACGATATGTTTATACCGTATAGAGTAGGCTGTTTTGTTTACCTGTATCCTTGTGTCTATTTAAACTTCGTAGATTTGTCTTTACCATAAAAAAAGTATTTTTGCACTTTTTTCTACATGCGTCAACATATTTTGCTGTTTAAATTTTGGTATTACTTTCTTTTAATATACTTAAGTTCGTGTTATCTAAATTTCCATTGCATTTTAGAAAGTCAAGGGCATTAAACACGCTTAATCGAAAATCAGGTTAAACATACGCGATATTGTTGTACCAATTTGTACCAGCTAGCAAAACAAGCACTTAAAGAGCTACGATAAGATTAGTCTTTAAATAACATTATTTAAGAAACGTTAATCGATGCATGCTTTTTTTTACTTTTAATATTAGTTTTAACCAGAATAGTGCGCGTATCTAATAAAAATACTCTACAAAAAATATTTTTTCTTTAAAGAATTTTTTATTAAAACTATTTTTTCCTATAAAGTTAAAAATAGTTTTTTAATGATTTACCCGAAATATCAGAAAATACATAATAGTTATTTATGCATTAAGGGCATTATGAAGATGTTCATGCCTCCGAAAGCAACAGTCTTAACAAGCCAAGGGCCTTTGGGCTGAAAGTTTGTAAATGGCCCACGGGTATAGACATGAAGTAATCTCCGTGGTACATATAGCATTTTAGATCCTACTTCAGATAATTCCAAGTTTAATTAAAAAAAAAATAAAAATCATAATTAAAAAAAAATAAAAATCACCAAAGGTTTTTTACCTATATAGTTGCTAAATAACCAAAGGTAATAAGTGTTCATTTTTGAGCTGTGTCTAAGTTAAAAACTGAAATTGATATAAAATAATGGATTTTCCATTGATTCCGGATAGAATGGCTGTGAATGCTGACAAAGCTTTGGATAATCTTATCCCAAAGAAGTTTAAAGATGCCGGTAATTGTCTCGAAAGTTGCATTCTCTCCGATTTTGACCAAATTTGGTATACGGGGTTTTTTAGGGCGTTGATTAAAAATTTGAAAAAATATTTTTTGGCAACGTTTCGTTTTCGAGATATTCATCATCAAAGTTGAAAATTAAACTAACCTTATTTTCACTATATTCGTCCTTCTTTTTGTACACAATTCTTGACTTTTACACTAAAGTAGCACACAATATTTTATAAACACCTTTTTAAACCTTGTACTTTTATTTATTTTACACCTTTTTTCATTTAATTGGAAACTTTCAAGTTCAAAGGCAGCAGCCATATTTGATGATAAAATCCCTAGTGTACACATGGTTGCGGCCACGGTACGGTGTGTGAAAGTTGAGGTTTGCAATAAAATAGAAAAAAGGTGTAAAGTAAATATAAAAACAAGTTTTTAAAAGGTGTTTGTGAATTATTGTGTGCCAATTGTAACAATCAAGAATTCTGTGCAAAAAGAAGGAGGAATAGTGTAAATAAGGTTAGTTTGATTTTCAACTTTGATGATAAATATCTCGTAAACAAAACGTTGCCGAAAAAATATTTTTTAAATTCGTAATCAGCGCCCCAAAAAACCCCCGTATAACAAAATTGGTCAAAATCGTAGAGGGGCAACTCTCCAGTCAGTTACCCAGGTGCCTATGAAAAAAATAAAAAAGGTTTGGGGGTTGAATGAAAATATTGATGTTAAAATTATCAATAAGACGGTGCTACTTAAATATTTCCAGAAATTGGTATGTTAAAATTGCTGTTTTTTTGTTAAAAGAAAGTTGTTACTTTGATTTTTTCCATTCATTTCTCCTAATGCCCGAGGGCATTAAACACTTCTTTAATGCCTTAGGACATTATATACCATTTAAACTGTGCGGTAACGATGGTATTATGAAATAATATTCGAGTAGGACATATAATTTATTAACGGCTTTATTATCGTAAAGGTCAATTATGCGATCTTAAATATCAAATAGTAGTTTCAAAAGCTTAAGTTCCGGCCCGAGGCACGCAGTGTGTATATTACACGAGAGGTTTCAGCATATTTTTTCCCCTCTTATAAATTCGTTATTGTTTTATAAGATTTAATATATACATTCATAGTCTAATTACCTGTGAAATATAACTATTCTATTTTAATAACTTGTTGAAACGTTAAAAAAGTAATGTCAAATAGTTTTTGAGATATTTAATTATAAAATCGCCCATTTTACTACTGACTAAATGACTTATTCACTCATCAAAATTAAAGCGGCACTTTTCGAGGGAATTTGGTATAAAACTGGGGTTTAGGACACAAGCGGTGGTGTAAATCAAAATATTTCCATTGAAAATATTTTCGGGAAAAAAAAAATATTAGAAATTTCAAACATTTTTCGGAAATATTAAAATCTCTGTTAAAACATTGGAAAAAAAATAAAATCGTGTTTTAAACCATTCAAAACAAAGGTTTAAGTATATTTCTTATACTTTTTTGCATAAAAATTTCACACTAGAAAAAAGAACGAAATGATACGTATATTATATACGATAATAAATAAATAACTTTTCGCCTGCGTGGATTACACAATTTTGGCTATTGTTGTTTTTATTCCGCTCTTGCGGTAAAATTTTATACATTCTATACGTTGAAAAACGACGTCTGTCCTAAGGTATCTGGCCCTCTTTACATTTGCGTCACATTACATTATGCTCCCCGCGCTCCGTCTTCCATCACACACTTCCCGTCGTAGCGTGCGTCCAGCGACTAAACATTTTTTATTTTATCGTATTGGGTTTGTGAATAAGTTTTATCAATCTTGCACAAGTTTTAATCACCCTTTTAACCACTCAGGGAGTGAAGGTTCTAAAATTCAGAAACCAATTACTAATTTGATTGGCGACTTTTTCATACAAATTTTTCTCCCTATTTTAAACTAAGCCCCAACTAAAGGATGTAATTCCAAAAATTTTAAGGGGATCGTTTTTATTCTTAATTAATAGCTTACGTACCGATTTTCATTCTTCTAAATCCAGAAATAACTAAGTTTCATACACACTTTAGGAGGGAGAAGAGTTTTCTAAAATCCTTTCTTAGCACTCATATTTATTTGGGTAATCAGAAGCCTAATTATCAACTCCCGTATTTAGAACTTAAAAACTTTTTTATACACACTTTCATCTCCATATTAACCCCCAAGAGTTGTATTCCAAAAAGGTTAAAAGAGAATATTGTTTTACAAAGAGGCAATTTATTTTATGCTGTTATTTAATGATTTTTATAATTTTAAGCTTGTTTCAGATTTTGAGCCGGATGTTTTTTGCCTTGTTTTGAATACTTTCTTTCCGAAAGGTCACTTAACTCGTGTCTCAAAATAACTCAAGCTTCGCTCGGGTGACTTTGTAAAAACAGGTTTTGTTAAATTCCAACTAGCAAATACTTTTTAAAATCAAGGAAAAAAACAGGCCAAATCTTAACACTTATGGTATTACCTATGATAACGCTGTTCAACAATGAACTTTTCTCCAATATCTTATTAGGCGATTTTTATATTTTTTTAAGACGGAAACACGAAAATAATATAGGTTTTGCTCTATCACATATCTGTCGTAAGTAACAAAAAATAAATATGCTCTTTATATAACAATAAACCATACCTGTAAATATCCTTGCATTTCAATGCTTTAATTTGTTCTTAACATTGTGTACATAATGTATTGAGGTAGGGTATCCCATCAATATGTCAGAGCAGGCTGCTATTTAGTTAAATGTTAATCGTTAAAGAGAATAGAGTGTGATGTCTCGTCGGCAGTATAAAACGTCTTTAAATTTATTTAGTTATGTGTGTGAAGAGTTTACAACAAAATCCCAAGTAAGAACATACATACACTCGTTATGATGGCGTACAAATTATATTTTGGCTGCAAATTAGGCGATCAGGATAAGAGCTGATAAAATGAATAGGAGCCAGAAACCACGCAACACACTGCTTTTTTTGAATTACCAACGTAGCAAGTTTGTCATCGAAAAATAACATGCCACTGTTTATTCCAATTTGGAATTTGCTATTTGATCAGTTCCGCACAACGTTCCATTGCCGGTCCCTAAACCCCAAGAAATGTAATCTCTAGATGAACCCTTAACCTTGCCAAGAACATCGACTTTCTCTTTTAAAGATACATGTGTTCCCGATTCTACTACAGCAAAAAAATGCCTTTATTTAATTTCACAAGGCGAGTTAAATGACCTCGTAAGAGATTTTAAACTGACCAAAGATCAGTTCAGGCTCTTATCTTTTCGACTAAGAGATTGGGATCTTTCACAACTCGTAAAGATAGCGTATTCTAAAAACGTACCTTGCAACTGCAACGATGTTGGTGAAATAATGTCTCAGCTAGAAAGAAAACACGTGCCTCAGGAATAGCGTTCATTCATAGATTTCTTAAAAATGATTTTAAACGCCGTACTTCTGCATACTGGAAATAAATATCCCTCGGTACTAATAACTTATTCTAGACACCTGAAACCGTAGAAATTCATGGTTGGCAAATCTCGGCTGATCTCAAAGTTATAGAAATGCTAACGGGAATGCAGCCTAGTTTTACTAAGCATTGTTGCTTTCTATGTGAGTGGGACAGTAAAGACAAAGAAGAAAATTATTAGGTAAAGGATTGGCCTGTAAGAACAACACAAGTGCCTGAAGTAAAAATTCTAAAATATTATCCACTGCTTGCTAATTCTTTCAAAGTAATATAACCACCATTAACATTTTGATAAGGCAAAGGAGGAATCAGGCCAAGAATTTCAATATCTTAGGAAGAAACTCCCAAAATTAGGTAGGGCGAAAATTAAGGAAGGAATTTTTGTAGGTTCTCAGATTTCTAAGTTATTAAAAGATGTTGCTTTTTAAGAAACTTTGGCACCGGTGGAAAAAATAACTTGGAGTGTAAGAATTTCTTGGGAAGAAGTTAACAACTGTAGGGAGTTAAAAGAAGACTTGTATAAATAGATGGGATGTAACATAGAATATTTTTTGTAAATTTTGTAACTTTAAAATGCTTCTTTAGAACGTTGCATTTGTTATGTTGTTTTTTGTTGTGGTAAGAATCACATTCGTTTTACATCTAATATAAAATGAGAATTTCGGTACCTTAAAGTTCGCGTCTTTAAATATAACATGTTTTTTGTATGTCTATAAAAAGGCTACGTTGGAGTAAAACGGAGTTTATATTTAAAATCAACATAAGTAATCCACATATTTAAAAACTTTTTAAATTTAGTATTTTTAGTTTTGTAGTTTGTATTTCCTGTTTCAAATGTTTTTAATTTTCTATTTATTTTTAACGTTTCCTGATATATTTTCGAAAATATTTGCCAAATATATAATTCTTAAAATTTTCCATTCCTAGACACATGTAAAACAAAAGATCTGAAAACCGCACACTTTTACTTACTTGCAACCTCCTAAAAAGGTCGTATTATCGTATATTTAGGGGGTATTTAGAAGTAAGTCATCTCACTAAACCTGATTTTTTGAGGTTATAATTGTCTTAGAATTTAAAATGCGGGCAGGACTTGACCCTCATTTTACTTTTGTAAAATAAGGTTCAATTTTACATCCAAAAATAACTGCCAATATAAGTAAAAAAAAAAAATGAAACACAATTGTGAATCGAACTTGGTCTAATTTAAGAGCTTCTCTTCTTCTTCCTGTAGCCGTCTTTCACTACCGGAGGCAGCGCAGCCTTTTGGGCTTTTTGTGCCTAATCTTTCGTTGTCTTTTATATCAATCCTTCCATTAGTCTTTTTACTTCTACAAGTCTGTATAATCCCGAGACCGGTTGGTTGGTATGTACCTGTGGGCTCATTTTCGGTTGCCAAATAATGCCTGTCTTTTGTGATTTAACTCTTCACATTCACACAGTATTTGGTAGGCTGTTTCTTCCCCCTCGTCGCACAATCTACAACTTGGGTCCCATTGTATGAGCCTTTCTTGTGTAGGTGTCCCCTTAGGTTATCATGCCCTGTTAGCAGCCCTACTCTTATGCGAAGTATTTTCCTACTTTGTCTTAGTAGTTCTTCCTTCGTTCTTTGGGATGGGCTCCTTATAAAGCTTTTTCCATGTTTTATTCTAATGAGGTTTTCCCAGTATTCTTCGTGTTTGTTTCAGATCCACTCCCTGGTTTGCCCTCGGGCTGCGGTTTTGGTCACTCCAAGGGCAGGTTCTGGTCCAAAGTAAGGTGTGGATGATCCATGTCTCGCTAGTTTATCCGCTTTTTCGTTGCCTTCTATTCCCGAATGTCCTGCAAATCCGCTTGTTTTTGTAAGCCCTCCTGGTATTTTCTTTTGCACAGTGCAGTAAAGCATATATTTCTGTTTGAAATACAGTACTGTGTGTTCCTAGTGGAATGGAGAATTGTGAATTCCTTTTTTTACTGTACACGCCCGCTCCAGTTTCCTGCCCGGTTTTGGAACCATCCGTATACCAGATGATGTCTCCGACCGTGCCGGGAAGATCGGGTTGCTGCCACATACTTCGATCTGGAATTTTTACCTCGAAGTTTTTGTTGAATGAGTATTGAGAAATTTATGTTGTTGTGTCCCAAACTAGCGTAGACACCAGTTGGTTTTTGTTGCAGTCAGAAGTAGCTCATTCTTGCCTCTCCCATCCCTATGAGGTTAAGTGGTGGAAGGTCTAAAAGACATTCCATGGTTGCTGTTGGGGTTGTTTTAATTGCTCCTGTTATAGCTAAGCAAGCAAGTCTCTGTACCTTGGCCAGTTCTGTAACAGCAGTTCTTTGTCGCATTTTTGTCCACCATACCAGTGATGCGTATGTTGTCATAGGCATAGGAACTTGGCCTTTATTTTACATAAGTGTTTTTGATGTGGTTAAAGTAACCACTCAGTATTATTTTGTAATATATGTTATAGCTGTAACTATTATAAGATTAATAATGTAACAAGGCCAAGCTAGCATCTATAATTAGCTTATCGTTAGCTAATAATTATTAAGGGCCACTGCATACCACCTTTATACAATGTAATATTAACGATCCATATACACCGGAGCGCTGCCAACATATATGTAATAAATAGATTTAAAATTAGCTCCATCTCATTTTAAGTTATTCTAAAAATTCATTTATAGATACACGGTGATCATTTATAATATCCCCCCCCTTTAAAATTTTTGTTTTTTGCATTAGACAAAAATCTTAAATACAAAAGTTGTAGAAAATTATATATGCTATTTGCAGGATATATTTATATATACAGGGGGTTGCGGAAATGCGTGACAGGTTAAAGTTATATTTTTTTAAATGAAACACCCTGTATATTGTCAATTGATTAGAATCTTCTAAAAATTCCAAATATTTTTTTTAATTAACATGTTCTATATCTAAATGTAATAGTTTTCGAAATATTCGCATTTTAACAAAGCAGCCATATTCAAAAGTAAGTATTCTAGATTTTAGTTATTAGGTGGCCGTGAATAAGGCGATCGCGAAGAAACAACATTTTTGTTTATTACTGACAGTGACAGATTTAGTAAATAATTAGATTTATTTAATAAAATATTTTTTTCGATAAAAAAGCCTTATTCAGAAAGGAAAAACCATTAATTTTGCAAACATTTATTAAAGCAAATAATAGCGTTAAGCAGTGAAAAGAAATGAAAATAGTGATTTAAATATACTACTGAAGCTAAAGAAAATTCAAACATTTTTTCGATATAAAAAATATCAATGCGCTTATTTTATCGAAAACAATTTTATATCTAAAACAACAATACAAGAAAACATGTAGTTTTAACAAATTAAATTGCTCAACTGGGCACCCGTTTTCTTCAATACATTTGATATAAATTCTTCGTAACCTTTCTACTGCGGCAGTGATAGATTGGCTATAATCTTCATTTAAGACTTGAATTTCCGTTCTAATAAGTTCTTTTAAATGTTCACTGTTTTCAATGGTATTTGCATTCACTCGATTTTTTAACGTTCCCCATAAAAATGCATCCATCGGCGTCAAGGCAGGGCTGTTAGGTGGCCGTTTTATTGGTGAATCCCTTCCAATCGATTCATTAAACCTTTGGTTAAGAAAATTTGAAACAGTTACCACACTGTGAGGAAGAGCGCCATCTTGTTGAAAAGCGATGTTTCTTTCTTGTTCCAAGGGAAGCTCATTAAAAGAGTCCTTTAGTTCTTGCTGAAGAAAATTCAAATAACTATTTTTGTTTAAAAAAACGTTAAAGAAATGGGGACCTATTATTCTGTTATTTAAAATAGCAGTGGGGATTTACTGTGGCCCAGTGTCTAATACATAAAATACATTTTTCAAGTAACTATTATTCAAATTGATTTTTTCTAACATAGTTTGACAAAATTCTACCCTTTTATCTCGGTGTCTCGGCGTTAATGTTGTTGTAGGCCTAATTTTAAAAGGTTTATACCCTGTTTTAACAAGAGTATTTTGAATCCCCCCATGAGAGGTATTTTTTGAATCTGACTTCTTTTTAAATTTTTCAATATTTTTCTTATAGAAATGTTTAGATTTTCTTTAACTGTTAGTAGTATTTTTAAATCACTGTTTTCATCTTTTTATTTTCTCTTCTTTCTCGCTAGACTGGATGTTTGTTGAAATTTTTCATGGGTTCGATAAAATGTTTTTTGTCTGGTACGCGCATCCGGGGTTAATTTTGCGGAGTTCCCTTTAAGCCAATTTAACGCTATTATTTGTTTTAATAAATATTTGCAAAATTAGTTTTTTTTCTTTTTGAATAAGGCATTTTTATCGAAAAAACGTTTTAATAACTAAATATAATTATTTACTAAATCTGTAACTGTCAGTAATAAACAAAACTGTTCTTTTATTTTTATAACAAACACTTTAAGTGCATCATATTGCAAAAACAATATCACAACAAGAACATCAAAACAAATTACGTTTCCACTGATATTCTAACCAAAATTAGCATCTAATAAAGTCGGCATTACTAGAGCAATTTGTATCTCGTTTCGTCTATATACACAAGCTTCATGGTTATTCTTATGCAAATTTAGTGTCTTATTTTGTCTGTACAATCATGAATGTTAAAATTAGACATAACCTGTTCGTAGGAGGGTGCTGCTTGTGAAAATGAAGTCTTATTGACGGTAGGAGTGTGCAACAAAGTAGTTTCTTTCTTAATTAATATACATATATATTTTTTAAAATAATTAGGGTTTTTTTTTTTTA
>JAHBCN010017902.1:0-17587 GCA_019359885.1 Listronotus oregonensis
AATTAAACTCGTTCACTTAATTATTTTATAATATAATCTTTCCTTATTGTCTAGGAAAGTTTTTTTTTTTTTTTATTTTATTCCACACGCTAAACAGGACTCAAACTCGGATTTCTTGTATTTGAATTAATTAAAATAAGTAAAAATTGAAAAAGATATGTAAAGTGCTAATAGAAAAAAGAAAACACAAAAAGAAAGAAAAAATGTCAAAATTAGTAAAATTTTTAGAACAGCCTTCTTTCTCCTGATCCAATTTCAAAAATTATTTTAATAACTAGGTTATTCGCGAATAAAGGAATTTTTTTTTTTTTTTAAATAATAATTAACACATTTTTTTATAAAGCTTGTGTTAAAAGAGGAAACTTCTTGCATAAAAAACTGTTCAAGTTAACAAGTCTTATCTGTAAGAAGAGTTGCTGGTTGTACAAGGTGGCAGGTATGTTTTTGCTGAAAACCCTTCAGAAAAATGTATATAACGAGAATTGAAATATGCTTGCTCTTAGAAAGCTACGAAACATTTTTTAAAATATACAAAGTGTAAAAAAAACGAAAAAAAAAATCAATTATTATTACCTAAATCGCTTAGAACTTTGTAAGTGTTCGTCGTAGAAAAAAAAAAAGAGATAAAAGATTCGTAAATTTCCTACATGATAGAATTAGTAAGAAACCGCAAAATACAGGAAGTAAAAATTATAATGCTCACGATTTTAATGGGCGATAGTGGAGCTCCAAACAAGTCAAAAAATTCGAAAACACATGGGTCAAAAGTAAATTGTTTTCGAAATATGGCGTTTTAAAGTTTAAAAATCTGGCAACACCGTGCCGCCGCATCACATTAGGTCCAATATGGAATGTTTTAACATAATGATTTATGTTATTAAAATGGATATTTAGCTTAATTTTGTGGTAAGTACACCTTTATAAATAAATATTTAAAAAAAAAGTATAAATATCTAAAAATATTTATACTTTTTTTTAAGAGATATTTATTTACATAAAGGTGTACTTACCACAAAATTAAGCTAAATATCCATTTTAATAACATAAATCATTATGTTTTAACATAGCACTTTTCTATTTGGCTTGAAGAATAAGACTTCTTGGTTGCACACATCCACCATCCAAAACTTTCCATTATGGTTGTCCTAAATAAATGTAGCCGTCGTGGAAATCTTTCTCGGTGAATTTGTGCTGCTAGATTAACACTTTGGGTTGCCTCGCCGTAAATAAATAACATATGGGCTTATTTTCCGATTAAAAAATATTTAGACCCATAACGGACAAACATATCGCCACCAGTACCCGCACTACACGACTACACGAGGCTTTAAGGTAGCTCTGTTGCCAACTAATTTTTAACTGGGAAATAATTATTAATATACTTCTTTAATTTGTAAGTTAAAATATTTAAAACTTGATTTATTTTATTAGCAAATTAATCTACTGATAAGCGATTAGGACGAAAGTTTCAAATTATCAGGCTTTTCGGAAAAAATTGCTTCCAAAGTTTGTAACTTTGATATCGTTTAGACAAAAATCTGTCAAGTTTTGACACATATATCATATTAGCTTTTTGACTTGTTTTAAGCTCCAAATTGTAAGCATCATATTTGTTACACCCTGTATATTATATTGTTGCAATTTTTTATAAACAAATAAACAAGTCATACTTTTATGCTCTAAAATAATCCTAATAGTAAAATATAAATAAAAATATGATAATAATTTTATATTAACCATGTGCAAGAAGCTGATATTTATTATTGTTTATAGATTTGCCTTAAATGCTGGTCAACTTTGGTAGCCTGTATCTTGGCAACCAATCGACCGATTGACCATTTTCATGTGTTAAAAGAAGTTTCTTTACAAGTACTTTCAAACCATATTTTTAATAAAATTTTTCATCCAAAATTCGTGGAGATAGTCAATTTGTTCATCAGCAAATATTTTTTTATAACTTTAAACCATTGCTGAAGACGCTCAAATGATCCGATTTCCATTAAAAAAAGACGTTTGAAAGTTTGATGTCTTTAGTATATGTGAAAAAAATTAAATGTCCAAGTTCAATATTCTCGCTCTACCTAATTTGCAAAATTTTCAATTTTTCTTAAACGAAATGGGATTGCAAAATTATTATGCAAAACCCATAGATAACCTAACTTTAGATATATAATGGCTAATCGCATTTATGGCAAGTTTACGACCTCGCGCACTAAACAAACGATAGTGTCATTAAGCATGCCTATTTAAAAAGCAGGACTAGTGCCGGACTCAGAAATTTGTATGTCATTAATTAATTTATATTTATTAAATATATTTTATATATTAAGATACTAAATTCTTTTTTTTTTGCGTTTCTATACATATATAAATTATGTTAGGTATAATATAAACAATGAGGTAACAAAATTAATATTGCAAAATTTAAATAGAAAAAATAGGGGCAAGTAAAAGGGTTAATTTCAAGACCCAGTTTTTGTACCGCCGTAAAATGTTTGGAAACTGTTAGAATTTATTAAACGCATGACTGTCGACTTTACACTGTTTTATGTCAGTTCAAAAACGACGAAGTTTGAATGCTTACTATATATACTTGTTGTTTAGGAATGGGTTTATTTGACTGGACTTGCATATGGCCGTACAATAAACGGTTTTTTTGCGAAATTGGAACAGATTTATAAACAGAAGGGTAAAAAAATGTTTATACAAATAACGTTAACTCTTTTCCTGCTTACACTTATGTTTTCAATAGCGATAAAAGGATTTTCTAAACATCTTAAATGTATTTATACAAAACGAGCATTTATTTACTAGAGACAGCCTTGCCGTTTGGCAGTGCGAAAGAGAAAAAAGAATCATAGTATAACCTTTCTCCGTGGCTCCAACCAACGTGCCGATAGATCGACGCGGAGAGACCAACAAATCAGCATGCAGAGCGGGGTATATATATATTCCTTTCACCGACCAATAAGCACGTTGGGGGGGACAAAAAGGTTATACCCTTTCTTTTCTTTCTTGCATAAATGATCGTTTTCCAGGCCAAGTGCCTCTAGTAAAAAGGGTATATGCTCCAAGGGAATATGTTTTATGTTGTAATCATACTTACTGACTTTTTAGATTAATACAATACAGTTTTTGTTCCGTTTTTTTTTAAACCGAAATAAATAATTTATATTTTTTCCATTATGATTGTGTTACATTGATGAAACAAAAAGTTAATTCTTAGATAAGCCACAAGAGTCATGTTCAGTCGTATTCGCCATTTTTTATTATTATTAACAACAACGCATCAGTTGTGAACCAGTACAAAAATTCGTGGCCTTCCATAGCTGTAACATTCAGAAGAACTAGAGAAATTTAAGGAGCTGACAATGAATAATATGTTTATTTTTGATTAAGAACAACATCTAAACAAGCCAATTTGTTTCACTGGTTCAAAAAACCGAAACCCCCGGTTTTTAACCAGTGTAATATATATTTTGTTTAAGTCATCAACTGACGAAGTACGGAACTGGCCGGCGACGAATTTGTAAATAAAATAGATCTGCTAGTCCGTTCTGCGCATGATTGGACCCTAAGATGACTAGAGCCACGGCGCACGGACACATTTTTTCCCCCAAATCTCACTTTTGAACCGCGCATCTGATACCCTTTACCGGTCCATATTGAGGTCAGTGGCAAAACCCCTTAAACTGAACTGAACGAAATTTAACGTGATATTTAAAGTGCAAAATATTGTGTTATCCAAAGGACTATGCAATTGCCGGCTTGGATTTCTAAAAGTGCAGTAATATATTAACTATAAGTTAATAATTAATTTAAAAAAAGTAACGTCTGCAAGATTTGACTTTGATTTATTTTAAATTAAAATCAATATGTTGTGTGTTAAACAGCTCATTCCTAAATTATTTATTGAAGGGTGCAGTAACTGCAGCAAACATTTTGTCAAGGACATTTGTAATAGATTGGCTATTGCAGTAGACAATATATTTTCGGGTATAATTGTATACGAACCCCAACAATACCATTCAATAAAATAATAATTATTCATAAATAAATATTATAATGTTTAAATAAAAATGATGCTAAATTTAAGAAAAACTTACTTTTTTTACATTTCTGCATATAAATACAAACGAAATAATAGAACCTCCTCCAAGTTACAAAACCTTGCTTGAAGTTTATATAAAACAAAAAAACTCTTACAGCCGAGTAACGATCTCGTTGTTAAATTTAGCTATGAACTTAACAATGTTTAAATTTACCAAAGAGGTAATTTAACTACTTTGCCCAAGAGCGAAATAGCGCATGATGAACAATGTTCGAAGCCGTTTTTCATATTTTTTCTAAGTTTTATATGTATATTAGTTGTAGAAAAAAATATAAAGTTTAATAATCCGATACTTTATTTAAATGGGACATTTACAGTTAATACGTTGGGTCGTTCAAAATATCACTTTAAAATGTTTAAACTGCGAGTTTAAAAACCAACACATAGCCCAATCAAGAAAATGATTATTTTCTCGAAGATCAGCATTTCAAATTTAAAGGGGTCCAGGTTATAAAATTCCGAAGTATGTAAACTGAGGACTTAATCTCTTTATGACATGTAAACTGACGACCGTTTGAAACAGAGATTTATAATTAGACAGGTAAACTGAGGACGAAATTAACGAAGGTAAAAATTACAAAATGTAATAAATACCATATTGAGAATTATTAAAACTTTGTTAACCATTTTTAGGTAGGGATAAAATAGACGAATTCAAAAAATTTTAGTTTTGGTCAGTCGTGGTTAGTTCTGGTTAGTTAAAGCTGCTCTTTATTTTTACAAATTCAAAAGCCCTTAATTCTGGTCGGTCATGGTTAGTTCTGGTAAGTTAAAGCGTCTTTTTATTTTCCCAAATTCAAAAGCTCTTTAGTTCAGGTCGCACATGCTCATTTTTTAGACGTGATGAATTATAAAAGCAGGAACAGTAAACTTTTCCGTTTAGGTCGCAATTCTTTCATGGCATCTGCATTTTGGTCCTCAGTTTACTGGTGCTTTGGAAAACAGTTAGTACTTAGTTTACCCATGCTTGTTCAGGTACAAAATATTAAATCGGAATTTTGGTCCTCAGTTTACATGCGCTCTAAATTTCTTAAAAAGTTGTCAATTGTAGCCGTTTTTTTTTACTTTACTCTGCGAAAAATGCAATGAATTAGCAAAAAACAATTTGTTTGTTTTTCGATTCTTTACAAAAGTCATATTAACAATGCCGCCATTAAATTACAATTAAATTAAAATTGTTTACTCTAAAAGAAAAAAATGGCTATAATTGACAGTTTTTTTAATGAAAAACAGGGAAAAGCTAACTTTTGTACGGACTATAGTTTTTAAGGCTCTAGGCACCTTTTTTTAAAAGATGGTACTGGTTGTTTGCTGTTTTTTTATCTTGGGACAGTCCACGAAGGCTGATGCCTAAGTACTAACGTACCGTGGGTGTCTTCAGTGTGGTGAGAGGGAGTTTGTTCACACGGGACTTAAATTTTTGGAGATTGAGAGGAGAAGGAAAAACTTCTGCGGGCAGCAGGTTCCGTAGTCTTGACACTCTAGGAATAAAGGAACGAAGAAAGCGAGAAGTTCGGGGCCTCTCTAACTGAACCGTAAAAGGATGCATAAAAGTTGCACTACGTGTTGCTCTGTGGGAGTTGCCAGAGAAGGAATAATACCGGCCAATTCCTCTGAGCAGAAGCCGTGAAAATACCTATAGAAGAGCCACAGATCCCCTACAGCTCGACGATGGGCAAGAAAGGGAAGCCTTTCTGTGAGCGTTGGATCATTAATAAGACGAACAGCTCTTTTTTGAATGGAGTCCAGAATGCTAAGTGTTGTAGGGGACGCCATTCCCCAGACATGAGAACAATATTCCAAAGGGGTCTGATTTGGGATACATACAGAGTGTACAGATTGGAAGAAGAAAAATATTTTCTGGCTCGAAAGAGGAATCCAATCTTTTTTGAAGCTGCCGAAACTATGGATGTAATGTGTTTGTGCCAGTTAAGGTTATTCTCAAAAGTAACGCCGACTAGATTAAACGACTCTTTGTTTTGCAGAACTTGGCCGCTCATATGTAGGGGATGAGCATTCGCAGACTTTTTTCGCGACAGCGAACATGACTGTGTTTTTGAGGCATTAAACTGAACACGATTTTTGGCGCCCCAATCCAAGATAAGTTTTAGGTCTTGTGAAAGAGATATCTGCATTGACCTGCGCTTGTTTTCAAAATCAGAATTACACGGTGGCTTAAGAAATTGAATACTAGAGTGGAGGGTACTATCGTCAGCAAAACTATGAATGGGATTGATTGTGGAAGAGAGAAGATCGTTAATGTGTAGAAAAAACAACGTGGGTGCCAGCACTGAGCACTGGGGCACCCCAGCATTAATTTGGTAGAAGCTGGAGGAATGACCATCTACACTAACTGATATACGTCGATTAGAAAGGAAACTGGAAAGCCAAGAGCAAAGCTGAGGTGGAAGACCGTAAGAAGGAAGTTTGTTAAGAAGCCCATCATGCCAGACCTGATCGAAAGCTTTGGATATGTCAAGAGCAACGATCTGAGATTCACCAAAAACTCAAGGGACTTTGTTCCAGTTGTGTGAGACAAAAGGAAAGATCAGCTGTGGATCTACTGTGACGGATTCCATATTGTCTATCATGTAAGATCTTATGTTTTTCCAGATACTTTAAGATTTGGGAATTAATGAATTTTTCCATTACCTTGCAAACAACTGAAAGAAGAGATATAGGTCTATAGTTGAAGGGATCTTTCTTTGGGGACAGGTTGCACACGTGCAGCTTTCCAACTCTCCGGAAAATGCCCGTTTCGTAAGGAGATTCGAAAGAGGCGAGGTTAAGATGGGGGCAAGCTCGGGAACATTTTTTAAGACGATTGCTGGTATGCCATCCAGCCCAGACGATTTTAGTATTAAGAGAAGAAAGAATACGCTTGATCGTTTGACTTTAAAAATTATATCGGACATTTTATGAGAAACAGGGACAACTGTTGGAAGAGGAAGATTAATAGGAGGATTAAGCGTAGAATTGGCAGTAAATTGTTTGGCAAATAGTTCGGCTTTTCCTTTGGAGGTAGAGACAATTCCATCTTCAGAGATTAGGGGTGGAAAAATTTGTGCAAAAGTTCTGACTAATATTTTTGGCAAAGGACCAGAAAGCTTTACTGCCATTTGAGCAAAGAGAACTTTATCTTTTATTCGATTGTTAAAACGGTCTTTTGCTTCTGAGATAGTCTGATTATACTGATTTCTCGCTTCGATGCTAGCCTGTCGATTTTCGGGACTGGGGTTTTGAAGAAACTTTTTGTGGGCTTGAAGTTTTAAAAGTCTGGCTTTGTCACAGGATTTAGAAAACCACGGTTTGTGATTTGAAGTTATGGGGTTCTTTTAGTGTGGGGAATATAGGTGTCAATGCCTAGTTGAATTGTTTCGGTAATTTGTTTACATATTTCTGAAGGATCGTGAGTAGAAAAAGGTAGGATTCCAAGGGGTAGCTGGCAAAGAAACCTCTTAGACCATCCCAGTCGGCCGAATTGTAGTGCCAGACGGTTCGTGGCGGCATGCTTTCAGTTGCCTCAAAATGAGTGGAGTATGATACGGTGACCAAACCATGGTCAGAGCGACCAAGGGGAGCAGTTACTGATGCTTGATAGAGTTCGGGGGTGGAAGTAAGAAAGAGATCTAGGGGGTTAGAATTATGGGTGGGAACCCTAGGAAAGTAGGTAGGTTCCATAATTAGATTGGTGAGCGAGTTGCCGATTGCGAAATTTTCTGCTGCTCTGCCTTGTGTATCAGTTTTTGTGGAGCCTAGCCAATCCTTATTATGAACATTAAAATCCCCGAGGACGATTACTTCGGCCAATGGAAACTGGGAAATAATATTGTCGATCTTTATTGAAAGGAAATCAAAGAACTCGTTGTAGGAATTATCTGACGGGGACCGGTATATACAGCAGATGAATTTAGTAGAAGATCTGAAAGTAAGTTTAAGCCAAAGAATATCAGGCCTATCCGATTCGAGGTTAGAAACCCTAACACAAGCCAGGTCGTTGCGAACGTAAGCACAAACGCCGCCATGGGGTCGAAAAGATGAAATGAGTTCATAACCTGGGAAAAGGAGGTGGTTGGTTGCTGTTTTGGGACTTATTTGGGTTTCGGTAAGAAATAGTATGTGGGGTTTGGAGGATTGAAGATAATGGTGAACAGAGTTCACGTTAGAGTTAAGCCCACATATATTTGTAAACGATATCAGACCCCCAAATGTACCCCTCGCCCGGAGAACCGAATGGAGGGGTATTTTACCTCCGGATAACTTTACGTTCGGGTATGCCATCATCATTATTTCCAAATTTTAGTAGAGTGGAAAAAAAATTAAATTTTAATTACCAAAAAAATCTCTATAAACTGTGCTACAAATAATAAAATTACACGTCTTTAGTTTTACGGTTCAACTAACCATATGGTTTCTTTATAATTTTTTATGATGAAATATGTTTATTAGCAATGAAAATATATGTTATTGTATCAATGTTCTCATATTGGACAGTAATGTTTAACCTTAAAAGATATAAATCTTTTTTTAAAAGGAAATCTGCAAATTAACCTAAATACCGCACTTAACAAATTTCCCATTTTGTTTTGAAATTCTAATTATAAGAAGCATATAATTTTTTAAGTAGTTTTTTAGGTAGATTAAACAATAAATAATTTTTTAATTTTTATAAAGGTATTATATTAGCACAACATGTTTTATTTTTATTTATTTATTTATACAGGTTTATTCAAATTTAACCCCATACCGTCAGAATCTCGAAATCTATAGGAGATACTAAGATGGTTAAATTTGGCCAAAGTTGCCCATTTATGGGACCAACTATACGCCATTTAGAAAGTTTTAAAAATTCTAGTATTTTTGGAAGTTTTTGGAAAATCGTTTATATTTTTCCCTGGCTCAATTTTAAAACGGATTTTAAAATAGATTGTACATCATTATTTCCACTTTTTCCGCGCTATTTGATAGTGCTTTCAGATTTTACATTCGACGTTTTGTTATTCGGCCACCATCATCAACTTTATTTTTTATGGTCGTTAAATGGATTTTTATTTAGCTTAATGATTTTTACTTTAGAAGCTCAAAACCTCATTTATTTCTAAAAAAAATCGTCATCGGAATTCCGGGAATGCTTTTAGTTTTTGAAAAACATTAAGTGTCAGTCATTTTTAAACGAAATCTGCCTGTATAAGTTTTTCAAAGAAATTCGTTTTTTAAAGAAAGGGAAACAAAGAGATATTAAAACTGTACTACAAATTTGTCAGACTTTGTATGAAAACAGCACATAACGCAAAACAAAGTATAAGTAATTACTTATACTTTGCGCATAATATATTTACTTTCTGAGAGCCGGTTTTAAAAAGTCTTGATAATAACGGGTTTTAACTCTAATATGACGGTGACTTTGAAAAATCAATTTTGATGATGGTCATACAGCGCAATACGAAACATCTAGCAACATTTTTAGTGTGCGAAAAAATATCGCTCTGAACTGATTTTTTATTATTTTTAAGCTTTTATCACTTTTTTCTTATTATAATCAATACGTTTTTTTTTTTAATTTTTATGAAACGTATACATAAAACCTATAATTTGTCTTAATTAAATAATTGTATCACCAACTCAATCAGAACTACTTAAAGTCAAATATTAAGATTTTTTTTTTTTTAAATCAAAAATTAAAGGGTAGTTATATTACAATTAATATTGTTTGTGGTTATACTTACCAGAACGAAGAAATAAAAAAAAAATTTTAGTGTATTTGATTTTTTCCCTTTATTAAAAAAAAAAAAATTACAAAAAGTTTTTTTTTTTTTTTTATATATATATATATATATATATATATATATATATATATATATATATATATATATTATATATATATATATATATATATATATATATATATAAAATATATATATATATATATTATTATATTATATATATATATATATAATATATATATATATATATATATATATATATATATATATATATATATATATATATATATATATATATATATATATATATAATATATATATATATATATATATATAATATATATATATATATATATATATATATATATAATATATATATATATAATATATATATATATATATATATATATATATATATATATATATATATATATATATATATATATATATATATATATATATATATATATATATATATATATATATATATATATATATATATTCAGGAAATATTTTGCAAGCTCATTTGTATTTCAACATAGAAATACGTTTTCAATGATGTAACATTTTTTATGGTATGCGATAAATGGATGCAATGTAAGTTATGCACTGGTAAATATTCGTGCTGTGCATAGTGGAATCAAAAAAATTGTTTGGTTTTTTGTTCCTATTCGATGAATTTGTTTCTTTAAATATTGTTAGGAGACTTATTAACATATTAAACTTATACCTGTTTTGATTGCAAATCTAGCAGTTATATAAAATGATGGAATTTTAAATATTTGAAAGTTTGTTTTTTAATTTGATATTAAAAGTGTTTTGACGACAAAAACAAAAATATAACAATAAGAAACGTTTTTGACAATACTATGGTGCATGATTTTCTTTAAAATAAAGAAAAAGTTTAAAAAAATATTTATTATTATAACAATAACATTAAAAACACATTTAAACAGGTTATCAGTAATAATCAAGACATGAATGCATCTATCCACTTTTTTTTCACATTTAGCGATTAAACCCATTTTTTGCCACGCTGAAACGTTGGTATAACGAATTTTATAGAGGTCGTCTAAACCAGTTGTCAGAAAACATTCATGCTGTGTAAAAACCAATAATGCAAGATCTTCAAGTACCAAACTGAGAGATTGAGGGAACCTTAGGATAAGTTTTACCAGCAAAATAAAATATTACATGATCATTAAGCCGTTAAAATGGTTTGTTCTCGATGGATCCCATATAATCTAATAAAATGTAAAAAAAAAAAAGTTCGATGATTGGTGCAAAAATGTTGAAGAAGAATAATGGCGGAACTTTAAAAAAGTGCATATGATGGTCACAGCTGACGAATCTATGCGTGTAAGTGTGAAACTAAACAAGTCATGTAAGGTTTGCCCCAAATAACTTCAAACAAAATGTCGCCTTTTTTAGAAAAAACTGGTCATGTGGAAACATTACCTTCATAGTACGTAGTACGTAGAACGTCAATTTGAATGGTTTACGATAATTTGTTTGCCCAAAGTTTTCAGTTGAAATAATGAAGATAATGTCACAACCGATAGGTAGGTAGGTTTAAAGTGAGTGGACTTTTTACGCCTCCACTGCGACCGCTCGGTCTATTGTGGCTCAACCTTTTATATTTCTCCCAATAAGATCAAACTTTAATGAATCCGATATCAGTTGGGAGAAGTTCTTACATCTCCTCTTACTCGTGTCGCTACCGAACACGAGCACAATAGTTTGATGTGTTCGGGTGTCCTGTCTCCTTAAAGAGCAGACGATTAGATCCGTTATGCCCTCCTCTCCCGGTCTAGTGACGTGGGTAGCTACCAGGTCCTTGTTACAGGAACCAGATGTTCCTTCTGAGGCCGCATCTCTGGCCTTACCCTATGAAAACGGTACTTTCTGTTTAAAGCCAGGAAACCCTTTTCCCTATAATGGCGGTTCCGTCCGCCTTCTGTTTGGATTCAGTGATCCCTTCCTAAGCGCTGTTTGTTCGGGATGGATCAGCCCTTCCCGTGAACGGGCGTCGGGCACCTTTCGAACGGTTCACCCGTTTCGGTCGGCCCTTTGTCTGCTTGTTACCTTGGTGGCACCTCTCGAAACGGATTTATCCGTTTCAGTCAGCGCACCTTTGTCAATTTTTTTCCTATGAAAGCGGTTCTGTCTGCTTTCTGTTTGAAGCTAGGGAAGTAATAGTCCACCACGGCAGAGCCTCGCATTACCGCAATAGGTCCAGATACTCTGAGAGGTCGCCCTGTATCTCAGAGGCACCGTTGGAGACACCTGTTTAAGGCACAGGATGTCATTCACTCATCAGCACGGTATGCTAACACCCACGGACGTAGCTATAGCTTTGACAAGGGAGGGGTTCCCAAAGAGGAAATTGATGCTCTACTGGAGAAAAAGCAAGTTCCCAAGGCTGGTAAGATATTCAATCTTAATCCATTCCTAGATGCTGATGGGATTTTTCATGTCAGGGGAAGGCTGCAGAAATCGCATCTGTCATTTAACTCCAAACACCCTGCGATTTTGCATTCTCATAGTCACCTTAGCAAATTGGTTATTGATGATGCTCATTGGAAAACCCACTGCGGAAACCAGCTAACATTAGCATACATTCGGCAAATGTACTAGATCGTCAATGGGAAAAGAACAGTCAAAACTAACATTGGAAAATGCATAGAGTGTATACGATTCAAGACCCAGACAGCTGAGCAATTAATGGGACAACTTCCGACAACACGAGTTACACTATCACAACCATTTTCCCACTCTGGAGTTGACTACGCTGGACCATTACAAATCAAGATGTCCAAGGGCAGAGGCAATAAAAGTTACGAAGGTCCACATTGTCTTTTGACAAAAGTTCATTGGGCTTTAAACTTTTTAAAAGCGACACTTCTTTCTGTATTATAACAATTGCGTAACGCGAAGAGACAAAATGGACAAGGCTAGCTTGGTATGGTGCGCGCCGCAAAAGCGTGGGCGGCGGCGGGGGCTGTGCCCATTCCCCCGCTCCCCGCACTGCGGCGGACTAAGCAATTATCGTTTTCTACAATCGGCGCGGTGCATGTAATTTTTCTGTTGGACAAGTAAGATGGATATGAATGGGGGTCCGGACTCCCTAAACCCCCCTTATATACGTCCGTGCTAACACCTTGAGTTAAGCCTTGTGTTTATCTTAGCTTCGGGTCCCGTTCCATACGTTAGCCAAAAGAGTTGCCGATAACCAGCAACTCTAGCGCATGTTCCAAAAGATCCTACTGGGCCCAACCAGGACAACGACGTGTGAACACAGCGGTTGGGATTGAAAGACTTATTTAAAAAAAGGACCCTTTAAAAAATAATAATAATAAAAGTAGAACTTATTTTTTAAATTATCAAAAAAAGTTATAGGAAAAAAAAGAAGTTGTGGCCAGGTTTCAGCTTCTTTTAGCAATGTGCAAAGAGATGCCAAATATAGGTCACCTTACCTAAGAAGTAATAAATTTCGGACATTTACATAACAATTCCATAATTTTATGGTCATGCGTTCCTCCGATCGATTTTGAAATTTTAAAATAGCAATGTCATAAAATATTTATAGTCAACATTATGCATTAAACTGTGGGCATCGATTATGCATTTATTCAAATGTATGTAGTTGTTGCGGCGCGAGACAATGCCTATTAAATACGGGCTATAAAACGGATAAAGCAAAGAAAAGTTTAAGTGATGCAACGATGAATTCCTCTGTATGATTATGTTGTATTTTTATTTTGAACTGTAAATAATAATTTTATTCGCAAGTGACACAGATCGCATCTACCTTCACCTAGTTCGTATTCTGAGCGGGTTTTTAAATTTTTTTAAAATAATGGTAATTGTTTTTTAATTTTACTTTTAATGCTATACCTACTGTTTTGAATTAAAAAAAAAAATGTAAAAAATTAGAATTAAATGAACTATTTATTGTTTGTTGTTTGTAAGCCAATAATTTTTTTTTAACTTTAGATGACCGCCTTTCCAAATTAATGCTGGGGTACCTCGGGGCCCAGTACTAAAACCCACCGCTTTTTTTTTTCCACAATTAAAATTTATATTTTTGATGACGATCGTACCCTACCTCGTGGCGTATATTGACTATAACAAGGGGGGGGGGAACTGCCTTTTTTAAAAGGTTAATTTACTAAAATAATATGGGTTTAAAAAATTAGGTGGTTTTCCAAAATTTTTAAATGGTTTTAAAAGTTGGAGAGCAACTGATGATAAAAAAAAAGGTTTTTTTAAGGTACTAAAACCTAATGTCTTCCGTCAAGTAATTAGAAAATGCTATTTAAAAAAAAAAGGTATCTTGTGGTGGTTTCTATGGATTCAAATAAATGTAACACTGTACGATTTGTTTTGTGTTCCCCAAAAACTTTCAAATTTTATGTGATTTAAAAAAGCTTTTGTAATTTTGTTCATAGTTTTGTGGGGGATTCATGTTCAATAAGTTTTGTTGGGTTATTATTGGAAAGTTTCAAAAAAATGGGACCATTCGGTCCTGGTCCCAGGGTATAGCAACTAGCCTGCTCAATCCTATTCACCCCTATGAACTTGCAGATCCCCTAAAAAAAAAAAAAAAAAACCCCCAAAAAACCCAAAAAATAAAAACTCATAAACGTATCGACGTTTCGGTGGCAAATGCCCACCGTTGTAAGAAAAACTATATAAAAAAAATTAAAAACCCAAATTTTTTAAAAAATTTTAGTTTAAAACTTAAAAATTCTGACGACTTTTTTATTTTATGACGTTTTGTCATAAATTACATATCAGTTTGTTGACTGGTGTATTTAAAATTTTTTCTAAAAGAAAAAAGGGGGGTGGTGTGTTAATTGATTTTAAGTTTCCGGGTTACTTTAGCATCAAGCATAGGTCCATAAATTAACAGAAATTAATGCTACGCATTTATCCCTTTTTAATATTATAAAAGCATTTTTTTATTTTACGTTTTTTGCACAAGTTTCCTTTGCTAAAATACTAGAAGATTCCAGTTTTTAAAAGGGGTTTTTTACAAATGCGTGTTTGGCAAGAATTTTTTAAAGGTGTATGGAAGCCCAATACTGTAGAAAAAAATTGCCAGGCGTGCAGGGCGCGGGAATCGGGGATTGGCCCCGCGGGTTTGGCAATGAATAGTGGTCAGACCCGGATTTCCCATAATTCTTTGTTACTATCTATAAAGTGGACATCATCAAAGTCAAATTCAAGCATTCACTGTTTTTTTTATTTTTTGCACAAAATTGTTGGTTTTTAAACGATACTACCATAGAATATTTAAAATTATTGTATAATATTGGATTTTATATCATCTGTTAATATGGAAAGAATAGATGGCGCCACTTTATAGCCTTCATTTAAATGGTCGATTTTTTTGGGATTTTTGTATTTTTCCCTTTAGAAAATAAATAAAAAACGTTTTTTTAAAAAAAAAATTTCAAACATTGTATATAGTTTCTGTACTTATCACCAATTTTGTGATAAAAAGGGCAAGATAGTGTAAATGAGTTTAAACATCCTAAGATTGTGGTTGTACATTAAAAAGTGAAAATTTTTAACTGCTTTTTTGGCATATACTTTTTCTAATAACAAACATTCAGAGACAGAATAACAGTGGTTAAAATGTTTTTGTAACCTTTTACCTAGGTATCCCTTGTAACAGAACCCTTAAATATTATGTTACAGTATGTCGAGTTAAAAAAATTTATAATGTAAGTTTAAGAAACCAAAAATCTAATTTCTTTTTAAACAAATACAGAAAAAGCAAAAAGAAAATTTAACATAAAAATTTTACTTTCTTTTATTCAATTGGAGAAACCCGTATAAATTAAAATTTGCCCGGTCTGCCCAGTAATTTATAATTTTGATCCTTTAAAAGAATGTACTAAATTTTAAAAGAAATAAAAGTACCTAAATGTAAACCTTATTTCTTTTTAAAATCCCGAAATAAAAAACATTGTGGGAAAACATCTAAAATGAAATTTTCATTTTCTATAATTATAATTATTATTTATTCGGTTACCTAACGTTACGTCTCATAAAAACACCTAATTTAAATATAAAAATACTTACCTAAAGTAAAAAATGTCGGTATGTTCCCAGTTTGAAAACAAAAACCCTACAACCTCTATCATTTTGTTACGATATTGTAAGTAACAAACAATAAAAACAAAATTATAGTCACAATTTAAAAAACTAATCACTAAAATAAGAAGGTTTTTTTCAATCAAAAACTTCTGCAACCACAAAAAATAATCACACAAAGCAAAACAATCGAAACTAATACGGCTCTATAAAGTATAATGTGTTGCCTAACTACACACTGATTTATCAGTGTGTAAATAGGCAAACATAAAATTTTTTCGTGGAATTTGTTATTCCAAAATCGCGGGGTTACAGTTATTTTCATACTGGGTGGACATTTTTTTATCGAAAGGGCCTGCAGGGGTTATCACCCTTTTTAAATTCGGGGTTTGGTTTTGGTTAAAAACCTTATAAAATTCTTACATAAAAGGGGGTCTTTAAAAAAATTTTTTTGTTTTTGTTTATATATGGGTTTTTTTTTTTCCAGAATCTAATAGTGCTTTGTGTTTTAAAGATAGTACGAATACTAAATTTATTTTCTATTCTTTGAATTTTAGCATTTGATCCCAAAGGGGCCCTTGGCATAAGGGGTATTTGGGCCCTTTTTACTTTTTGAAATCCCACCCAGCTAGGCTTTTGAGAATAAAAGACTGCTTTTTTTTCAAAAACTTAAAATCATAAAAATTTTTCGTTTTTTTCGAATATTGTAGCCGCATTAAAAGATTTCGCTTGCAATAAATTAAAAGCCTTTGCAGCGCCGATAAAGCACAATTTTTTTAAAACTTTCTTGGTGGGAAATTATTTTTTTGTGTGTGATGTGCCTTTAGTAAATCTAGCTTCATGAATTTTTTCATAATTTTTGAAAAAAGGGGGTCAAAAAATTCAACTTCATTTTTTTTCTATTTTACCCAAATTATTTTATATATATTTTTTGTTTTAACTCACGTTTGGATTAAAAAGATTAAAGATGAACTGGTAAAGACGAATTTAAAAAAATGTCTTTACCAGTTCATCTTATTTTTTTAATCCAAAAGTTATTTAAAACTTTTATTCTTTAGAAAAATGTAAAAGAGACTTTTAATTTTGCGCAAGAAAAACTATAATAGTTATTTTCCTAACAAGTGCGCAAAGTGATACTTTTCCGCACGCGACTGCCGTTGCCCGAACGACGCGAAGCGGAGTTCGGGCAAGCAGTCAAGTGCGGAAAAGTCACTTTGCGCAAGCGTTAGGAACAAAATTTTTCCTACGAGCGTCAGATAATACCAATATTAAAGCAATGATTATTTTTTAAATTATGTTTAATCTGAAAGAACTACTGAAACATATTTATAAATGGGAATTATTTGTTGATAACAATTACAACAAAAGAACAGTTATTAGCATATTGTAAATTAATTGCAGAACCTGTAATTTCATTTAGCGGGTGGCTTATGGAAGCGCTTATTGTACGGCTTGATGAAGGTTGACTTAGCTCAGGAGGGGAGTTGTTCATGGTCAATATTTTATTCGACATATCCTTTTTCTGATTTGTGGATTCATCAATGTAGCTCTCAGCTACAGCCGTTGATTTCCAGCCCCAAGTCTTTTGACATTGGTAATTCCTTCTCCAGAATCCGCTTAACATAGTCGCAGAGGATCGACGAAAACT